>BOPN01001762.1:67500-77500 GCA_017312705.2 Penaeus japonicus | reverse complement strand
AATCAAATGAAATTTAGTTTCTTCTATTCACAAGGAGGTAGAGAGGATATCAAGGGATTGCCAGATGATTGATTAAGTATTCTTAAATAATCAGGATATTCCTTGATAGGCTAAACCATCAGTGTATTTAGCCAAATGTTTTCAGGTAACTTATAAAGATATTTTTTGAGTTTGATTGCTTAAATTTTCTCAAGATAGCATGTCTTTGCTACTACTTATAATGTATTAAATAATTCATAGAGCATAATATCAAAGAAATATAAAGAAATGTTCAGCAATCAATGGCCAAGTAACAACTCAAAATCTACTGAACTGCAAATGTTTTCACTCCATCCAAGTTCATGCCCATAGCAACACTTCATGTGAATTAAAAGCAAATCAGTTATATATCTGTCGAAGTTTTCATTGTGCGAAAACAGAATATGAGAGAGAGAGAGAGAGAGAGAGAGAGAGAGAGAGAGAGAGAGAGAGAGAGAGAGAGAGAGAGAGAGAGAGAGAGAGAGAGAGAGAGAGAGAGAGGGAGAGGGAGAGGGAGAGGGAGAGAGACAAACAGACAGAGACAGAGTATATGTATTTGTATGTATGTACACAGTATTGACATGGTATATACATACAAGATATGTTTTTGATAAAACTTGACTGAGATTGAGGGTGTGATCTATATGATGGCTTATAGGTGTGGCAAGAATGATAGATAGATGGTTTGGAAAAGGTCATTGCTGAAACAGGTCAGAGGTTATATCCTACAGGCAGATCCATTTTAAAAGTTTGGGAAGCCATTGCTCTCAAATTTTACCTTTTTCTTTCTTTCTTTCTTTCTTAAAGGTGTCCATGCCTCATTTGCATATCTTGGCTATCTTGCATGCACATCTGAAAATAAGACACCCAGTATTTGGGTGAAACAGAATGAAATATAAAATACACAGTTCAGATGCTTTACTCAAGTGATGAATAATAATTAAAGCTAATATCAGCTGAGGCACATAATATTCTGATATTTCCTAAACCATCTATCAGTAATACAGAATGACAGTATAGGTTTTAAGCAAACTAATATCAGTACAATTAACCATGAATAGTTATAATCTAAATTTCAACTCTAAGCAGCCCATGGTGGATTGTTCCTTAACTAAGTGACTATTTGTGCATCTATCATAACTTATGTCTTGCAACCAGCTGTGAATGGAAGTACAATTGTTAATTTTGTAGGTGTATAGAACCTCACATTAGTTTCAAAATATAAAAACAGATCACTGGTTCACATGCACTGCCTGTTCTAGTCATTCTAAACAATTAAATTATTTCAAAACAGCTATAGCTAGACCTGGTTTTAGCATTGATCACTGGAGTTAATGTATTTGTTCTGCCATATATATTATTATTATTATTGTTATGGTTATTAGTTGTTTTATTATGATTATTATTACTATTATTATTTTTATTGTTTTTGTCATTATGGCGATAGTGATAATTGTTATTGTTGTTATTATAATTATTATTATTATTATTATTAATATTATTTTTATTATTTGTTATCATTATTACTGCTATTTTTATTACTGTTCATACTCGTAGTGGTAGTTATTATTATCATTTCTACTTCTTCTGAAATGTAAATAATATAAGCATTTACTCTGATGTTGCAGCTTCATAACTCTAAGATATTTACATGATTTATCGACGCTCATCAGTTTTTAGTCATGGCAACAGAGGAGCTGCTGGCATCAATAGAGATTTATCAAAATCAGGTTTGTCACTAATTGCTTTAACTTACTATGTAATGGTTACTGCTATTAATCAGCTTATTATGGAATAACTTACACATAGCATGTTAGGTGAAATTGAATTTCAAATTTTGTTTTGATAAAGTTATGATATGTTGCTGTGTGTAAAGAATATTTTAGGCATGTTTTAATATATTCATTGCTTTGAATTTTCTGCCAACAATAGATATAAACCATTATATGTACATTTATATATTTACGTCTTCTCAGTTGAAGGATATTGAAGGGGCACTGTCATCAGCTGAAGAGGCAGAAAAACAGCAGCTTCAGGAACTCCAGGCAAACCTATTACAGCTGCTGGACCTCACATTACAACAGCTGAGCCAGCAGTCTCAGCTGAAAGAGGAGGAGCCTCAACAGCACACTTCAGGGAACCGCAGCTCAGAAGAGGACTTCAGCCAGTCAGCCTCTGACAAGTCCGGCTCATCATGTAGTGATAAGAATTTGGATGATGAATTTGCATTGTTTCAGGTGATTACATGATGGGAATGTTATTGCTTGGGTGTTCTTATTTTTTTTCTTTGTATGCAGCCATTACTGATAAATTTATGTCAGACCCTGGCAGCTTGATACACTCTCGGGTTAAATTTATTAGTTTGTTGGTAGTTTTGATGCATGTAAATACACTACTGTCAAGTTTATTGCAACATTTATTTTAATATTTTTCTATGTGGAGTTGGTCACTACATATTGATATCTTTTGTACACTGTCTTTATATTTAACAGACGGGATTTTTTTTCTCTACATATCCTCACAGTTTGACTTCTAATGACCAAGCTGTTGATGCAGCAGATAATTTTCAATTAATCCCCACATTTTGAAATTCAGAAAAAAATTCACCATCATCTTTCTTTCTTTTTCCAGTCGGAGATTGCCGACATAACAGAAACAACAGGTGAGGAGGAGAAGACAGATTCCAAGTACTCCAAGGAAGAACTGTTGGCCGTAGAGGGAACTCACTGCCGTGCCCCTTTCATAGAGAAGTGGGGAGGCCACACATATCATAATGCAGTAGTCCTCAACATTGTCACTCAGGATGGCGGAGATGTAGACTTGAATGAACCAGAGGTTAGTAGAGACAGCTTTTGGGAATTTAAAATGACTCAAACCATGGGCCAGTGTCTACAATCTACTCCTGTGCCTGTAGGGCTGCCTTGTACTGTGGCACTTGCAGTCATAAGTACAGGTTTCCCTCCGCTTCCCTACCTTCATGTTATCTTCATTTCGGATGGTTATATCCTCCCATGAAACAGCAATACTTCTATCACACTGAGTATAAAGAAATTAATGAGCTGATATGGACCCTATACTACAATCTTAGTCAACTGTAGCATTGATAGAGCCAATCATATGACACATATAAGCCTCTGAATACAATAAAACACACACAAAAATGGCTCTAGCTTTACAACGAGTTGCTGAAAGAGACTGGGAAAAGTCAAGGTATACTGTGTGAAGCTGCCTCACTCTGAAATAAAACCCATCCTGTAGAGGGCAAGCATATCTGTCTCCATCTGCAGTGGGTGAAGGCTTTATTTTTTACATTTTATTTTTGAAAATAGTCCTGGAGCTCTTGATTTATCGTTGGTTCGTAAGGGCTATTATTTTATTTTTTGGTTTATTTTTACTGAATAGATTAAACAGATGATTAAGGAATGAAGTAGAGGAATGATTTCTGGCTCACATCTAGCATATAAATATCTACTCTAAAAGCATGTTGGCATTTTTAGAATGAATCTAGGAATCATGCACTATAGTTTTAGAAATATTTAACAGCATAGCATTTTCTAAATTTTACTTATCAAAGCCTTTTTTTCTTTCTCTTTTCACAGGTTCAAGTGCTGTTTAGTCAGCCTACCTGCCGAGAAATGTTAACTTGCCGTTTTTTCTTGTCTGGACGGTGCAAATACTCCGATGATAAGTGTCGTTTCTCACACGGGATGAAGGTGCCATTCTGCGATATTAAGGAATATAGGTAAAACACTTAGTTTTTTATGGCGGAATACATACTATAGGTTTTGCATTTAAAGGGAGGGAAATATCCTTCATATGGTTTTTCAAGGGGAGGCATTTTTATGGGTTCCTTTATGAAATAGGAATAAGTGTGAAAGTCAGATGTTTTGATAAAGTAGTGAATCATTGATTTTATTTTTTGATTTGCAACTTGATAAGGATAGTGTTCTTTGAATATCAGGACTTACAAGTTTGATGATAGATTGACAAACAAACAGAAAAATTGAGACAAAATCTGCTTACCTGTTGATGCCAGGAGTGTCTATTATGGTTTTGTTTCATTATTATTGTTATTGTTTTTCACACATAGATGGCTCCACAAGTGCTTACTCACCAAGGAATCAGTTACTAAACTTATGTGACCATAAATTTTCAGATAAAAAAGTATTTATTTTTATATGTATGTTTTAATGATAATAATAATGATGTAAAGAATAACATTGCATTAATGAGAGTAATAATAGTAAGCAAAAAAAAAAAAATTCCCCCAAAATTCAAGAAATGTGGTAAATACATTGGGTCAAGTAGGCCTACTATTTGACTCTTTAGTCACTAAGTGCCCGTGGAGCCATTAATGTATAAAAAATTAATAATCGTGTTAATTTTTATACCTGACGTAAAGTCCCATCATGGCATTTTGTATGGCCAGTATTTTGGGTGATCACATGTGTGGAGGATGGCTGCAGCATGAGCAGGCAAATAGCCCCAGGTGTTAGGCCTATGCATTTCAAAATACCCAGGTGTTAACTCAATGGCAGTTTTAGTTCTTGTTGGGCTAACACCTCAGCCTATTCGCCCGCTCTGGCCGCTGCTGATTGTTATGTGCTCGTTCACCCAGCATGCCAGCCATACGAAAAGCCATGGCATGGTATCACTTCCCCGGCATCAAGTACTGCCACCAGATGACGTGATAGCACGTCACCCAGTGTTGGCAATTAAGTCCAGGCGTAGTCAAAACCACCATAGCATTTTTGGGTTAAGGATGTTACACAAATATATTGGCATATATAATGTCTATACCTGTCTTTAGGAAACCAGACCTTAGCATTCTTGACATTACTGTAATGTGTTCTCTCTGTTTCTTTCTAGGGAGCCAGACATCAGCATTCTTGACTCTGGGAGCCGTGTCTTGGTGCAACACACAGACGACCTCTGGACGAATGCCACAGTGCAGGATATACTGGAGGATAGATCAGCCTTCTGCGTGAAAATAGACCATAGTAAATCAGTGGCTGAAGTGAAACCCAACCAGATTATTCCTCTTCACCAAGGAGAAGAGGACAGTGAGGTGAGAGTTTTTGTTATCATAATTTTTTGTTTGTTTGCCTTTTGTTTGTTTATTTGTGGAACATCTGTGATAGTATGATTGTTTATTTGTTGGGAGGTGGTGGGATGATCAACAGTCCCCTCTTTTTTGCCAGGAATCATTCTTACTCTCTCTTTTTCCTCCTCTTTTTCTTCTCAACTTGTTTCATTTGGGTTTAGTATATATTTGGATCTTTCTTCATATTATAGATTTTCACCCTACAGTTATTTATTCCTTAACATTACTTTCTATTACTTCTACTTAACAGAAATATGAAGCTGATAATCATAGTGAGGATGACAGCAGTGATGATGAAAGAGCTGTGTTCATCCCAACAGCAAACTGGTTGCAGAATTCACTTTCACAGCAACTTGGCGAGTGGGAAAAACACACCAAAGTAAGTTTCGGAGAATAGGGCTCATCTGATTAGTTGCTGATATTATAATTTTTATTGCTACCATTATTGCTGTTTTAATTCTAATATGAGGAAGCCTCACTCTACTATAGCTAGACTTTACAACAGTGACAAATCCTAATGAGAGAAAATGGAAAATCAATGTCTGTAGATTTTGCTTTGACAAAAGCCTTATGGCTTTTCTCTTTTAGAGAAAAGAATTGTTTATTTGATAAGAGTATGTTATACAACAATCTTCTCATTTTTATTATACATCATCACATTTAACATCAAGTAAAACATATATGTGTATAACATACCTCTTCAAAAGAATATATACAATTTATTTCCCTTCTTTACATATCAACCACTCACATTTTAATTTCAGGGAATTGCCTCAAAACTGATGGCCAAAATGGGTTACATTATAGGAACAGGCTTGGGCCCAAATGGGGAAGGGCGAGTAGAACCCGTTTCTGCTTATGTTTACCCTCAAGGAGTCTCCCTTGGTGAGTTTATTTGTGGTTCTGTGCCTGTATGTACGACTGTAATTTTTCTTTGCGCATTGACCTCTAGGGATTCCATGGGGTTCCATGAGTTCAGTTCAAAATTTCAGGATACTCTGGCATAGAGCATTAAAGTGCTCCTGATAAGTCTGCGGAAAAAAAATTATGTTTCCTTGTTTTTATCAAGGTTTTTATCAAGGTAGTTTGGCAACAATGGGTGTATCATGTTAATCACAAGGTTTGATTGGTTGTTGATGATCAGCAGAACCTTCAGTTCTGAAAGATTGCATCTTTTACATGGCTAGATACAATATCTAAAATATCTAAGCTATAGAATAAGTACATAAGAAACAAGCTGCTTTGAACAACAGATATATACGGCATAGTAAGATGCAAGATCTTATGTAACCCTTGAAGCACTCACAAATCAAAACCCACTTAGCTCAATTTGATTGATGAGAGTAGCACAGAAAACTTTGCATCCATGGAAAAAAGGAATTTTCATAAAGAAGGCCTAGTTAGTGAAAAGTTTAACCCCTTAACGACGGGCGACAAGAAACCACTTCTAGTGGTTTTTGGGTCAACGTCAGGGACAAGATATTTAGCCAAGGCCGGTGCACCAGGTGATTTGGCGTACAGCGTTGCGGCCAAGAATCCCGTGGCATTAGGCTTATGCATCAGTAATATCCCGGCATTTCGACCATTTAGAGCCAAATAGCCCCATCATTAATGGGTTAAATCACTAGCTCTTTTATTATATAGGGAAACAAAACACTAGTTGTTAGTCCTTATTTTTCTCTTTTCTTTTCTTTATTTTCCTCTCCTTTCCTTGTCTTGCCTTGCCTTACCTTGCCTTTCCCTTCCTTTCCTTACCTTCCCTTCCTTACCTTCCTTTTCTTTCCTTTCCCATTCTTTTCTTGCCTTTCCCTTCCCATCCTTTCCTTTCCCTTCCCTTCCCATCCTTTTCTTTCTTTTCCCTTCATTTCCTTTCCTTTTCTTTCCTTTCCCTTCATTTCTTTTCCTTTCCTTGCCTTTCCTTTCCTTTCCCTTCCCTTCCCTTCCCTTCCCTTCCCTTCCCTTCCCTTCCTTCTTTCCTTTCCTTTCCCTTCCTTTCTTTGTCTTTCCTTCCCATTCCCTTCCTTTCCTTACACTTCATTTCCTTTTCTTTTCCATTCCTTCCTTTCCTTTTCTTTCCCATTCCTTCCTTTCCTTTTCTTCCTTTCCTTTCCCTCCTTTCCTTTCCCTCCCCTTCCTCTCTTTTCCTTTTCATAACTTCTTTTCCGTTTTCTCTTTTGTAAGTAGTGTGAATAATGTTATGTAGGTAATAAAACAGTAAGATTATTTAATGCTCTAAACTGTGTCATTATATAGGCTGTATTCTAGTGCAAAGGCATAGCTCTGATGTTATCTGTAGAAATTATTGCATAATGATTTAAGTTTGAGTGACATCAAATTTACATACATATGATCACTTAGATCGTTGCATGGTTGCATGGAGCTTCGTGAGGCTTCAAATGGAGAGGAGATGCTGCAGGTGGAGAAAAGACTGGACAGACAACGCAGGATTGAAGAAGCAAAGTCTGTACAAGCAGCTGAGAGACTACGCGCCAGGACGTCTGTCTTTGATATCATAAATAAGAAATTAGGAACCAACGGTATTGTTCAATTTTTTTTCCTCTAAGACTTACTTCTTGTATTTATTTTGTAATTATGTATTGTATATGAAAGTAGGAACTAAAGGGATTTCCTTTACTCTTTCTCTCTTTTAGACTGCCTTTCATGTACCATTATTATGTAATGAGCTAAAGGTTTTATTGATTATTATTTTGAATATATATATATATATAATGTGTGTGTGTGTGTGTGTGTGTGTGTGTGTGTGTGTGTGTGTGTGTAAGATAAAACATACAGTGTGAAATAGTCCAAAATTATTTTCTAATAAAAGCTAATTTTTTAGGCCAGGAAACAGATGACACTGATGCCAACCCAAAGCAGCGATTGAATGTCTGCAAGACGGTCCTTCAGAAAGACACAAACAAGGACCTAAACAGGAAGAATTACCAATTAAGTGAGAATATACGTCAATTGCAAAGAGACATCACAAAGTTGGAGGGATCCCGAGATCGCCAGAGTGGAAACAAAGCTGCCGCGGACATTATCAGCACCAAAATACAGGCCAAGCAATCAGAACTGCAGCGAGCCCGGGACGCTGAGCGAAAGGTCCAGGGTGAGCAGCAGAGCAGAAGAGATGCAAAAAAATACAGTGTATTCTAAAAGGATCATAGTTCATGTTAGATTCAACTCATCTCATATGTATATATTTTCATGAAAAGGAATTTGTAAAGTGTTTTTAATTGCTGTCCCCTCTGGAGTATCATCAATATTATTATTATTGTGACTATTTATTATTGATGATATTGTCATTACAAACATTTTTATTATTATTATTGTGTCATATGGTACATTTGTAGTATTTATCTCACACAATAATATAGTAAGGATAAATTAAATATAAGACTACTGTAAGTAACCATGAAATGCATATGTAATATGCTAGATAATGACAATAAATTTGGTTTTCAATATTTCTTGTTTTATAGAATTACAAACTTAGGAAAAAATATTGCCTCATTATAATGTTTTTTCTCTGTGAATAAGGATTTTTTTCACAATGTATTTGTCATAAGGATAGAGGTAGTTAGAGAGTAAATAACTATAATATGAGAAAGGAAAGGGAGTCTATTAAACTCTAAAGAGGTACAACAAAATTCATGGTAATGCCTTTGCTGATTTTATAATTTTGCAAAAAAAGATTCAGGAAAGCAGGCAGTGATTTAATTTTAAATTAAGGCAAATATATCATATTTGCTGATAATATTCTCTTGTAGAGATGCATGTAGTTTATGTAGCAGAAAAGAATTTTAAATTTATCAAACTATAAGCATTGATTTGAAAAAAAGCAACTAGGCACCTGTCAGACAGATGCAATGCTTTCAATGAAAAATGGAGTATGTTGTACCTCATATCCAGTGTATGGTTGTCTAGGTAAAGCCTCAGGTGAAAAAGGTAAAATAATGTATATGATTACTGTATTACTGATCCCAATACAACTTATAAAAGCTTAAACTTAGCTAAAGCTTCTTAGTTTCATTCGATAAAGTTAGAGTCTTGTGGCACAATTTTGTTGTACTATAACTCAAAAATGCATATATTAGTAAAAAGAAAAAAAAATGCTGATCTAGAGAGATCCAGCTTTTACTAATGCCAGGTACTTGATATTAACTTTTAGTGTACAGTTTTAAAGCGAGGATATCAGTTTTAGCCCATTCACGATGGGGTGGTTTTGGCTCCGCCTGGAAATGCACAGGCCTAATGCCGCAGATTTCATGTCCACTGAAGCGGACGCCAGCTGCTACATGCTTGTTTTTCCAGCATACTGGCCATATGAAAAGCCATGATGTGATATCACACCCCCACTGGGAAGACAAAGAATTGATATCATGTCATCTATTGTAAAGGAGTTGGGCCACACATTACAAATCTTTTACAAAGATAGGTATAGATTTTGAAATATCCACATTCTATATTGTTGTTATTAGTTTTAACCCATTGTGGACGGGAGATAGATTTGCTTGCCCAGTCTCCTGGATGGGTTTTATTTCAGACTAAGGCAGCTTCACATAATATACTTTGACTTTTCCCACTCTCATTCAGACACTCATTGTAAAACTATAGCCATTTTTGTGTTTGATTTTTTGTGTGTTAAACTGTATTTAGAGACTTTAAATCTTTGTCATATCACAGGCTCTATCAATGCTGCAGTTGACTAAAATTGTAGTATATGATCCATATCAGCTCATTATTTTCTTTATTCTCAGTGTGATAGAAGCATTGCTGTTTTATGGGAGGACAAAAATAACTCTGTTTTTTCTTATTTGTGTGCTGTCATGAACGAATACAAAACATATAACCACCTACAATGAAGATAACATGAAG
>BOPN01001762.1:47500-57500 GCA_017312705.2 Penaeus japonicus | reverse complement strand
GCAATCTTCAAAAAAGGGTTTCTTTGTACTTAATATACAAGTGATCAAACACACTCAAGTTGTTGCTTGGTCAGTATTAAGCAACGAGCAAGGCAAAGCCGATCAGTCACATAAACCCAAAGCAAGGTGTTGACAAAACATTATTTTTCTGAAGGCAATGATCAAATACAGAGCAACAGAAAACAAAGTAATTGGGGCATCATAAACTATTCCATGAAATCCATTAGAATCTGAATAACATAAGTTTAGTTGCTGGTTGAGATACAGATTATATATTGTATGTACATACTACTTCATCTTTAGGAAAATAGAATGATAATCTAACTTCATGTGATAATCATGGCAAAAAGCTGCAAATACACTTCTAGCTTTTTACCCACACCAAAAGTATAACCATTGATTACTACCTAACATATTTGGGAGAAGCTTCATGCCAAAATATTTCCTACAACCATAAAGTCTCGTGGTGCAAATCTGCAACCACTGCTTGTATTCCATTGAGAAGAATGAAGAATAAATAATTGACAAAAAAATAAAATGGACTTTTGAAAAAATAGAGCATGATTAATTGTGGTAAATATAGATCATAAAGATGAAATAAAAAGTCATACTTGAAATATCTACATATCTGCCCACTTGGATAACAGACGTTACACACGTTATGATCCGAGTAGAATTAAGATGACTCCTGACGCAATATGCCTTTTGTTATGGTACTTTCCATCTGAGTTCATTTAAGTGCATTATTCACTATTACAGATTGTTAGGAGATTCTGCTGCACATTTTTTTCAGTAGGCTACACAAGCCTACTGGTCACAAAACTACACAAGTTAATTCTAGACATGAAGCATACAGATTGAACAAACAGATACCTCTTGCAATCTTAAAGACAAGTGGATAACAAACATGCTTGGATGAACTGCAAATGTTAAGTTAGTCCTTAATAACCATTCAACCAAATTACAACAACAAATAAATCAATTGCAAAATGAGTCCAGCACTTTCACATGTGTTTATCTGTGAAAAATAATAAAGATATTGGGGTAATGCTTCACATAAATTAGCAACCTTAATAGGCACTCCTATTTACACATTATCTAAAAGGCTGTTAAAATGTCTTCACAATAATGGATGGAAGTGATTGTGTTATGTACACATACAAATAAAACAAATAGTGACAGTTAAGAAACTTAAAACTAGGCTTTCTATTTACAATTCTTTAACTAGCTTCATCTTTGTCTTCATCATCTGTCATGAACACACTTGTCTCACTTTCACTGTCTTCATCTGCCTTCTGAAACAAAAGAAAACTGTGGTTTAGAACTGGTGAATAATATTACAGTATTATGCATAGTTGGCACCTACCAGACTATTAGCATAGTATATTTACACAACTGCAAATGTATAGTAATAAGAAAGAGAAACTCAATGGAAAAAAAAGAAAGAAAAAAAGAAAAAAGAAAAGAAAAGAAAAGAAGAGAAACAGACAGACACACACATGTATGTAATTACATGAGCAAATATGCGCGCGCGCGCGCACACACACACACACACACACACACACACACACACACACACACACACACACACACACACACACACAAACAGACATACACACACATATATATGTATACTTACTATTAGGTGATCCTCAAGAGCAGAGCAATTCATAGTCTGGATAAAAACATCTATCAAGTGATTCACTACAATTGATGCACTTCTTACACAAGTCAGCTTAACCTGTAAATTCAAAGGTAGTCATTAGCTTTTAACGTATGTAAGAACATCATCAAAATAACCTATTTCAGATAAGGAATCTATCATACATTTTGCAATATGAACAAAACATTATCAAAGCATAATGTGTTATTATCATTTTTCTTACTCAATTGTTATTTTTTTTATGTTTTGCTGGTTACAAAGATTAAAGTCTCACAAAAATTAAATCCTTCTATGCTAATAAAAAGATTTTGGTACAAATAAAATTAATCATCTTTTGTCTAAATTCCTTTACAGGTAAATTTCCTTCCATATTTAATCAAACAAGTAACATAATCACATACAACAGTGAATCATGTAAAAATGTAAAATATCTATTCCCTGATATAGAGGACATGCTCATCACATCAAAAGGAATAATAATTCAATTCATAAATATCATACTTTTATAAAAATCCAAACAAGTACCAACCTTGCCAGCAGACGTGATACTCAAACAGGGCGTATTAAGCTGATGCAATTGAAGAAGCTCGGCTGGAAGGAATGTCAACTGTTGTGCACAGTCACTTATTGTATTGAAGAATAGTTGCAATTCTTCAACACTCATTTCACCACGACTGCTATCGACAATACTGGAACAAACAAACAAACAAATTAATACATACATGCATGTGATATACCATCTTTTCTATTACTATTGAAATAGTAATAATGACCATAGTAGGTCAGGTAGGCCTATGAATTGACTCCTTGGTGAGTAAGCCCTTGTGGAGCCTTTCCTGTGTTAAAAAACATAATAGCAACAACAATAAAAAAATTGTAATAAACCTGACAGTACATGTAATTATCAATACACTGCTATAATCAATGGGTTAATTTCTGTTCTAATCTTTAGAAAATTTAAATCTTTAAAAAAGTTTTGTCTCTTTTTATTGAGATGATAATTCTTATTTTCCCTTAGAAATGCTCATCTTTCAGAGGCCATAGAATTTTGCAATTCAAAATTTTAAAAAATGTTAAATGCATAAATAATTTTTATGCTATAAAATCTAAGCAATACTTCAGATTCAAAGCCATGGCCTGCAAACAAACAAATGGTGTACTTTTCATATCAAATTATCAAAATTTTCTTCCAATTTTGGTTTTGGAAAGGCTCTAGTGGTTTAACTTTGGAATTTTATAAAAAAAAAATAAAGAGAAACATCTATCTCCAAAAATACAAGAAAAACAAAAACAACTTCTCAATCCATATGCAAAAACAAAACAAAAAATACATAAATAAATCAGTCAAATGAGAGAACGTTACTCACGTTTCCCATATATGGTGAACATCCTCCATGTTCAGTTTCATAACCAGCTTCAATTTGCATCTTCTGTTAGGTGCTGGGTAGCTACTTGTGCCATCAGGGTGTCTTACATGATAGATAAAATCAATTTCATTCCCTAGGAAGAAACAAAAATGTAAAAAAAAAGGAGGAAAATACTCACATATCAATCATTATGATCTATTTCCAAGACTATGAATCAAGGTATAGTACCAAAAGGAATCCAAAGAATAAGTATAATGCATCTCACTAAAAGAATGAATGATGATATAGTAAAAAAGGCAAAATTGAAAGAAGGAAAAGAAATTGATAACAACAATAATAATGTATCACATGCACAAGAAGAAAATAACAATAAATTAATGTTATTAACAAACCATCCCTAGAATTAAGTAGTTCTTATAACCTGTTAATTTCAAAATGCAGAACAGAATACATGTGAGGGCTTTAAGATGTAGTACTTGCACATATGCACTATCCACTCTAGTTTTGGTTTATAATCCTCCTTTTTACATAATAATGGATCCACCAGTCAAATACTAGGTCTACCTGACATCCATTTACTGCTAGAATTTTTTTCTTATCATGATTATTATTGTTATACTGCCTCTACTACTACTACTACTACTAATAATAATAATGATAATTATATCTATTATGATAATGATGATAATGATAATAGTAATAATAACAGAATATGATAATAACAATAATACAAATGTAGGGTTATCTTCATAAGATGATAATAGTTACAAAAATTAACACTTTTTCTTATGAAAATAAAATAGTGATACACAGGTGAGGTTAGGTTGGCAATATATGTTCCCTGTATCAAATATTAAATGTAGTACTAGCTGACATAAAAACTCATAAGTTATTCTGGTAAAATGGATACCAAAAGTCATAAAAAATAAAACTTCATGTATCAAAGGAAACATCTACAATATAAAAGGAACATAAATTGTGATGTTTTGAGCTAGACTAGCCCTCCACATTAACCCTCTCTGGACGGGTGGTACAGTACTGTACCGCTCATTCAAAAGCCCAGTGGCCGGGCGGCACAGTATTGTGCCAGCCATTTAATTGATTTAGGCCTAAGAATTCGAAAGCCCCGGCATTGTGACATTCAAGGCTAGAATGCCCCTGTCATGAGTGGGTTAAGCAATGAAACCATCTCACTTTTATGGTCTGATATGGATTATGCAATATTGCATTAGGAACGTCACACTGGTGTGTCGCCCCGTCATCGGGCATTTAGCTGTGTCACACGGGTGTGACGCACCATCATCAAAGGGTTAATGTGTTTGTATTTTTTCTCGACTCATACAGGACTAGGTAAACATCTTCAACTTACCTTCCCCTCTTTGGTGAGCAGGTGTGAAACAATTCCTTCCACTCCATACCCCTGCTATCCACATCATATCAGTTTGTCTAAGTTGTCTCCTGGAGACGTAGCAGTCAAAAGAACCTTGTAACCAGTCAACTACAGCATTATGAATTATATTTCTACCTGCAAAGAAAGAATCAAATCAACAGTTATACTTAGATAAGGATGAATCATAATTCTATTCATAGTTGTAATCAAAATAGAAAACATTATCAGACCAGTTCAGAAGGAAAATTAATCAAGTGAACAGACACAGGGCAAAAAAAAAACAAAATGACAATCATACCAGTATAAAGCATAACAGGGAACCATTCAACACCAGGAATATTTTTACTCTGTGTGTGTGAAGTCTTGAAGAGCCAGCTACTGTACACAATCACCATTTTGTCCTCTTCAACAGTGTTTCCAGGTACTAGTGAGTTAATTTGAATGTATATGGCATCCACCACATTAGGTACAAGTGAGAAGAAAGAAGTGGTACTCAAAGTCACAGTCAGCATTGAAGAGGCAAACACATCCTCAATCTGCACGAGACAAAAATGAAATAAAAATTAAGTCACTCACATAAATGTCTTGGTGATATATAAGGAACAACCTGTTTCTAAAATGAAATTAAGCAATATTCAACATGAAAGCAAAATTCTAAAACAGCACACATGGCACAAATTTACATACCATCCTTTTAAGAGTACGCTCATACTGCTTGCGAAGATTCTTGAAATTATACCTGAAATTACGCACACTGCTCAAATTGCATATAGTGAGCTGTCTGTTGACGAGCACTGAAAAAAAGTAAATAAAGAAATTACTATCTCATCAATTTTCCCAATCTGGTTTAATGAACAGACTACTTTTCTATCAAACATATATGCAAAAAATCCAACATAACACCTGTTGTCTGCCAAGTAGTATTTAACTTTTTAAATCCATAGATTAAAAGAACATTTTCTACTTTCAATTGTCCTATCATATAGGCAAAATTTCACTTTATTTAACGAAGAGAAAAAAAAAAAAAATCTTCATACAGTATGACAATGAACATTAATCCACTGCCACCAGGACATGCCCAGTCTACTTTCTACTTTTTCTTCTTTTTTCATACAAAGATGGTTCCACTAGCTTTTGGTCATCCCTATTCCTTGAATTTTCAGAAAAATAGTTTCTATTTCTATTACCATCATCTTTATTATCATTACTATCATAATCCTCATAATATCAGTAAAACCTAAAACACTGTTTCTAAAAACGAAACAAGGAATGGAGTGAACAGGTAAGGCCAGGCATACCAACCGACTCCTTGGTGACCAAGCGTTTATGGAACCATCTATTTGAAAGAAAGATTCATGTAACAAAACCACAGTGGGAAGAGCATGGCATCAATAGGTTAAATCAACTTTAACCACACCATAAACAAATGATAGTATAGAAAAAAAGGGATATTAATAAAACTATACATATAAAACTATATATCAGCAGTAGCATTAACCGTTGTACTTACACTTTAACTGCTCTTTCCATAGTATAGCATCTTCCTTATGTGTTTTTAAGGCTGTGCTAATGTCAGCTGGACGTTTGAGGCCAAATGATTTTATTTTAGGGGTTCTGAAAGGTGTTCTTGATGGGGTTTTAAGGGTGGTCGTCCTGGCTGGTGTAAACATTGACGTGCGCCTTCCCATTCCTGAGTAATTGGTTGGTGTTACGTTTCTGAGTTCATATCTGCAAAGAAAGTCTTCTATCTAGAATCGTCACATTCCAGTATTATAAATTATGTGTGTGTGTGTGTGTGTGTGTGTGTGTGTGTGTGTGTGTGTGTGTGTGTGTGTGTGTGTGTGTGTGTGTGTGTGTGTGTGTGAATGTGTAAATAAATAAATAAATAAATAAATAAATAAATAAATATATATATACAATATATATATATATATATATATATATATATATATATATATATATATATATATATATATATATATATATACATATACATATACATATATACATATATATATATATATATATATATATATATATATATATATATATATTATATATTTATTTATATATATACATATATATTATATATATATATTATATTATATATATATATTATATTATATATATATATTATATTATATATATATATATATATATATATATATATATATATATATATATATATATCACACACACACACATACACACACAGATAGTTGTAAATGATAATACGTTTTTTAGTGGCTTTAAAAAGATGTTGATAATCATAAAGGATTAAAGTACCTTTACTGCAGGGCATGTATAAAATTGGCAATTGCAATCCCTTACGAGCATATTTTACCTCCAGTTGAAAAATAATGCAAAGCACATTTAAACTTTACAGTGGACTGGACATCTGATAAATAAATGAATATATTCTACATACTGTTCTTCCCTGAACTCACCTCCCAGCTGATCTTGGGGTGGTTGGCGTTGAACTTGAATTTTCTCTCGAGTCAGTCTGCAAATTTTAGAAAATATCTGAGTCGTTGCATTCCATCTTGTTCATTTGGAAAGGAAGGATTCCAGTGTTTAACTTACTGAATGCGGCATGTAGAGGATGCTAAACAGAAAACATTAAGCCACTGACAATGGGACATGCATCATCCACTGTGATTTTGGTTTACTTATTCACCTTACACAGAGATGATTCCATAAGTGTTTAGTCACCAAGGAGTCGGTAAGAAGGCCTACCTTAACTCAACTGTAATCCTCTCCTTGAATTTTTGTGAAAAGTCTTGAATTTCTCTTACTATTTTCATCTTAGAAAAAGTTATCATTACTATCACATCATTACTATTATCATTACAGTAATTACAACAACAACAGGTGAGATCAAGTTTGCTTACTTCTGGACCTCCCTGTGTAAAAGAAATAAATAAAACAAATCCGGTGTGGACAGCGCATATGTAAATGCACACTCATCATAAATGGGTTAAGGCAATAAAATAATGTTGTGATTGTTAAACGGAATTAATAACAAATTACTGAATTACTTAGTGTCAACTGTAAATAAATAAAAGTTTAATACTACAACTGAGTTATATCAAACATTAATTTGATGTAAACTATAGTATTCCACAATTTTACTTTTTGCTTATTTCCATTCTAAATATGATGTATGCTACATAAGACAGTCTAACACTGATGTTGAAAGACATTCAACAAATACTAAAATAAGAAATTCCTATCAAGAACAAGTAACGATCCTTAAACATGGTCACAGAATTGGGAGAACGGGGTATATGAAATGGCATACACAAATCACATGTTTTTTCTCCTGTATCACTCACACTCGACCGTCTCTGAACATTTTGTGTAGGTGTTTTCTCCACATCTGGACTCTTCCTCTTGGCTGGTATCGCTGCCTTGGGTGAAGTATAAGGAAGGGAGCGTTTGGGCAATTTCCTGACAATGTGCGGAGACCTCGGAGATCTGCGCGGAGAGATTACCCCAATTCCAGGTTTCTTAGGTGGTGACCTCTTGGGTGTTGACTTCTTTTTCGAGGACTGTGGCACTGGTTTCTTTTTGGGGGCCATGAGTATGCCAATATGTCATGGAACTGGAACAAGATATATATATATATATATATGAAACATATAGAATGTATATTTGTGTATGCATGCATGCATATATATATATATATATATATATATATATATATATATATATATATATATATATATATATATATATATATATATATATATATCATATAACACACACACAGACACAGACACACACACACACACACACACACACACACACACGCAAAGAGAGGGCATGAAAGGGGGAGGAAAAAGGCAAGAAAACATAAGTTAGGCCTACAAAACTGACAAAGACATTGAAATTATACAGTGATCAATGTAAAAGATAACTGCAGCTCTGTGGCACTATTTCCCGTTTGCCTTATTGCTACTAACCTATGATTCTTATTGCAGCAGATGTATCAGGTACATCAGGCATTAATACGTGAATTATACTTTAAACTTTATAAGTAGCATTTCCCCCCCAAGATCAATATTTTCTACTAAATTAATTCCTGCTTGAGATAACATGGTAGTCGAGTCTGTTTACGAGAAATATCAAATCATGTTAATCATCTTGTGGTTTATTTGTATTTGTCCTTACTACTGTATCATAATAAATCACATAATATAAATATTCAATACATATTGTCTCCCCGAGTAAAAGTGTGAAACATGCACAAGCTAGTTGTCTTCCTAGATATCTTTTTGCATGGTCAGCATAGGTGGAACAGGGAATTTTTGTTGAATTTCAAATATATGCAGAACATGTAAGATTATCACATATTCTGAAAACATAGTAGATGTATACCAAAGTTAATTATGGTGATCCACTGACAATCAGTAAAAGTGAAAAAAGTAAGCAAATAAGCAAGGACGCATTTCAACAATTCAGAAAAAAAACATATATTTGCATGACTCTGCCAGGTAATATTTTGCACTGACAGGTAATATGATCCTAAACATCCCTGTGCAGGCAAGATCATGTCTGTCCATCTTCACTGGGACATGACCCATAGATAGCCCTGCAGGGAAGGAATTTCCAGAGTAGGTTGCAGCCAAGATGTGTCTTTGTATTGGGAGATGAAAGCAATATACTAAGTAATATTTCTTTCGTTAGCCAGACAAATAATCATATTTATTGATGCTATGGGGGCAAAATTACAATTTCAGACGTCATTATAGTATACAGGACATGGAACAGATATATAAATGTTTGGAAATTTTTCATCTATGACATGATTATTGTTGATTTAAAATACAAGTAATCTAATTCATATAAATATAATAGTTTCCATATTCAATCACTAAGCTTCCATCACATATATTTTGGTACAGTAAATAAATTTATTTTACAATAAATCACCAGAGAGGACAACAAATTGTACACATGATGAGCATTATCAAATAAATTAATATCTAAGAATTTTGTACTCATTACTTATTAATAATTCAATCTACTTAATTAATCAGATAACTTCAATATTTTTAATTGGAGACAACTATATTATTGAACTTTAGACAAATTTGGACAAAGAACCATTAGCAAATGTTCTGAAAAGGAATAGACAAAGGAGGAAAAAACAACTAATGTAATGGCCATCTAAAAGCAAAACAACACTATTACGTATAAAAAAAAATCTGGTGAAAATAAAGCTATAACTATCTTCAAAAAGGACATGCAGTCTTATGATCTGACACAAAAATAAATCATTTAATTATTTCTATCTACTGTAATTCAGTGTGCTCAAAAAATGAGTTGTATTTTTGGAATCTACAGTCAAAATCTTCATGTAATACTTGAAAACATTACAATCACATTTTGCTTCCTGTGGAATATTGAAACTATTTTTTTTATCTAATATAATTCCCGACAAGATCTCATGCATGCAATTTGTACAGTCATACCTGCATGTGTGCATGCATGTACCAGTCTCATGTGTGAAGCTGCCATACTCTTCAGTACGGTCTATATTTGTGAAGCCTCCCCACTAGTACTCTGGCAATGACA
>BOPN01001762.1:22500-27500 GCA_017312705.2 Penaeus japonicus | reverse complement strand
GGACTTTGCTGCAAGGGTTATAGATTTGCAACATTTGATTAAAATGATTGTGGGCCTTAATCCTTTGGGTTGATTATCATTGTGGCCTTAATCCTTTGGGTGAATTATCATTGTGGCCATATCATCACTTTGGATAGATTATCTTTGTGTCAGAGTTCTTTATGACATTACCTTTGTTTTTCTCTCTTTTTTAGGAGTTCTGATCTGAAGAGTTATTGTTCTTTCATACATTAAAATAAAATCTCTTTTTAAACAATACCAGTCCATAATTCGGCCCTGGCTTTTAAAAAAATTCTCCCCCTTATTGAAAATTGCAGAATCAAACCTTATAAAACACAAACTAGAATATAGTCTATCTTGCAACTTTAGTAATGCACTAAGTCAAGGGCCTGGCTGCCTCCCCATTTGTATGTGCTGTGTGCAAAGATGAGTAGATTTCAGCCTGATGCACTGCCACATGAAACTTTTTTTTAGCCTTTGAAGGTGAAAATTAAAAGACAATATTTTTTTGTGCTGTAAAGAAAGAAAAGCTAAATGATTTTCTTAAAATATTCAAAGTATATTTTTTAAGCCATTTTACTGAGATATTTGAAAAGGTTCATGTTTTTTAGAATCACAAAATGAAAAATAAGTGTTCATACATGCAAATTTACTTTGACTATTTTAGTCGTGATTTTGATGTGAACAAAAAGTAAGAAATTTAATAGAAGTTTCTAGAAAATTCACCAACCGACTGGATGTGGTGATCAATAAAAAAAATGTAGTATAATTTTTAATGTTTTTTATGAATTTTAATTAGTGCTGACTGCATTGTTTTCTGAGTCTTTACTTTCACTCGCGTCATGATAATATACCTGAAGACAATTTATTTTGACCTTTTTTTTTTTTTTTTCATTGCAATGGTTGTAATCATACATCTTTTTTTTAAATTTGGCAAGGGACAAAATACAAATCTCCACCTCAAAAATGTTATTCCTTGGCTAATGTAATTCTGTATAATTTGAGATGAATAGACAGTTAATATGGATGTGTAGAATCTTTTACTCTTCATTTTTTATGAAAGGTATAAAGACTCCATCGCTAAGATAGAGTATCTGATCGCTCATAGTCTTGGTGAATTTAGACTTTAGTATTTAAAAATTAGTTCTAATCAATTGTTTTTTTTTTTTGTTTTTTTTAGAGAAATAATAAATAAAACTGATTTGTTCTAAATATATATCTTCCCTTTAACAAAAGAGATTGAATAAGTAGATAGGAATAGAAGACAAATTTTGAGCATTAACAAATTCTTTCCAGTTATCATTGGGGATGAGGATACTGTTTATGGTGGAGGTGTTTTCAAGCTAGAATTGGAAGTTCCAGAAAGGTAAAGTCTCTGGTGATCGGATTTTGATTTTGGTTATATTTTTGTATTGATATAATCAGCTGTGAATTCATGTCGATTTCTGAAACAGAATAGAATATGTGGATACAGGTTAAAGAGGTGCATGCCAAAGAGTTATGGTTAATAGAGTTTGAAGATACAGGCTTTTCACATTTTTAAGAATATGGATGTGCATAGATGAGAACGTTGCATTACATGAAAATTCTTTACTCAATATTCCTAAACTTATGCTACTTTCAACTTATTACTAAATAGTCTTTATGATTTCCAGGTACCCCTTCCATCCACCTAAAGTCCGTTTCCTGACGAAGATATACCACCCAAACATTGACTCGGCTGGGAGGATCTGTCTCGACATCCTTAAGTTGCCTCCCTCGGGCGGATGGAGACCTGCACACAACCTCTCCAGTATCTTGACCTCCATTCGCCTCCTTATGGCTTCTCCCAATCCGAATGATCCCCTTATGACAGACATTGTAAGTTACACCACGACTGATGTTCATTGTTAAAGATATGCTGTCATACTCTGAGCCATACTTTGAGCTGTATTTAGTTTGATGTAAAAGATATATATTCTTTAGTAATGGAAATTAGATTGTAGATTTCTAAGACTACATCAAGGAGTGATGACATAGGACAGAGCTGTAATGCTGTTTTTATTTTCTTAGGCAGAAGAGTATCAGTTTAACAAATCTCAGTATGAAGCCACTGCCAAAGAATGGACTGCACAATATGCTAAGAGTGTGGTAAGTTTCAACTCTCTTTTGCAATCACCATCAAAATTATCATCAACACTGTTTTTGGTGTTACAACAACAACAGCAGAAGCAGCAACGATAACAACAACAACTACTACTACTACTACTACTACTACTACTACTACTACTACTACTACTACTACTACTACTACTACTACTATTACTACAACTACTACTACTACTATTATTACTTCTAGTATTACCACTACTGTTACCACTATCACACTACTACCACTTCTAATTCTGCTTTTACTACTTCTGTTGCTACTACTACCACCACCACTACAACTACAACAACTACTACCACTACTACAACCACTACTACTACTACCACTACTACTACTACTACTACTATTACTACTACTATCACTACTACTACTACCACTACTAGTACCACCACTACTACTACTACCACCACTACTACTACTACCACCACTACTACTACTACTACTACCACCACCACCACTACTACTACTACCACTACTACTACCACCACTACTACTACCACCACCACTACTACTACCACCACCACCACCACCACCACTACTACTACAATTACAAAAACAACAATAACTACTACTACTACTACTTCTCTATTACCACTACCACTACTACTACCACTTCTACTTCTGCTATTACTATTATGTTGTTACTGCTACCACTACTACTATTACTTTTACTACTACTACTACTGCCATTACCACAACTACTATCACCACTACCACTACTACTGTTACTTCTACTACCACTACCACTATTAATATTACTACTACCACCACTACTACTACTACTACTATTACTACTACTGCTGCCACTACTATTACCACCACTACCACCACTACTTGCTCAACTTATTACTCTCAGGATAAACTCCTTCAACATAGAATAGCAATGTCACAAGTTTTCTACCTGTAGTTTTAATGACTATGTAGAATAGTTCAAATACACCTGTGATAAGCATAATCATTTTATGTTAAGGTTCATTAAAATACTAAGATACAAAAATACACTCATATTATGTGTCTCATAGATACAAAAATCCTCAATTTTTTTTTTTTTTTTTTTTTTCCAATTCTTTGTCTTTTTTGTCTTCTGTGTATCTGTACTACTCCTGAACAATCATAGCTAGCAGGGACATTTTTTAACATGCTAGCAGTGGGGCCTTGACTTCCCCAGTCTACCTATTGTCCCATTCTCTCCATCAGCAAATTTGGTCCTTCTAGTATTTTTGGAATTCCGGGGCTGGATCCAAGCAAGTCGGGTCGCAAATCCATCTTGGCGCAATCTGTTGTGATTCCCATTGCACTGTGATCCACAAAGCAGTTTTGACTGTGACATTGAAAAATGGTCATTACACTGGCCTGGCAATAAGAAGCATGCTCTCAAAATGCATTTGCCAATCACTGGCCAGTAATATCGTAACACAGTCACATGCAATTCCTTCGAAAAGATGGAAATTCCTATGCCCTCCTCCTCACCTATTACCAGAAGGAATAAAAAGGCTAATTTTAACTCGGCTGAAACAACAGTGCTGGTGAAATTAGTTCATGAATGACTTGAAGTGGTGGAATGTAAGATTTCTGCAAAACTGGCTCTAAAACCTTCAGAATGATATTATTATTTGATATTGCTTGCTGATTGCTAAACCCAGTTGTGTTTTTTGGGATGTCTGATAACTTCTCATCTATATTAGGAGAGAATAAAGATGACAGGGATCAGCCTTTAACCCACACAGGACGGGTGGTACAGCTAGAAATCCCCCGTCGGGAATGGGTTAAAGTGTGATGAAATTATTTAAAATCATAATTGTCATGACATTGCTATTATTTAGTGTCCTACATTCACCCTGATCTCAGCACCTTTTGATGCTTTGGCAAAGGCCAACAATCCTCCACCTTTGCAAAGTTTGGCAAAATAGGGCTCTTTACAAACTGCATCTTGGTTTAGATTAATATTTTACACATTTTTATTGTTTTCTGTGAATGTCCGTAGGAGTGTTTTTAGTCCCAGCTTGAGTAATTTGTGACAGGATTCAGCAGTAGCAGAAGTTTTGCCAGATCAGACAAGTTGTGAGTTGTTTCTTGGGTTGGTGTGACCAAAAATGAGTTGTAATGTTGCAAAGCGTTACTTGAATCCAGCCCCATATATTGTTTGTATTAAAAAATATATATATTTTTGCTTCTTGTGTACTGGTTGTGTTAACTAGTTCCCAATCTCCTAATTGTAATATTAGCATGATAACCATGGTATCATTATTGAATTGGTCCCTTTTACAGTGACCTCCCCTCCACCAGAAAATATTTGAGAAAAGGACCCGCTCTGTAGTACATAATAATAAGTGCACTTATTTGGTACTATGATTTCTGACCTTTTGGGGAGAAAGGAACTCCACCCTTGGTTCACTTGTCATTCATCACATTCCTAAGTTAATTTTGTGTCCCCTCACACTATAAACCATTGCAAATGGGGATAGATTTGCTTGCCCAGTCCCCAGGATGGGCATGAGTACCACCTATGCGGCACCCCAGAGAGAGGCAGCTTCACACAACGTATCGCAACCTTGCTCACTCTCTTGTTTACTCATTGTAAAATTAGGACCATTTTTGTGTTGGTCATTTGTTTGTGTTCTGCTGTATTATGAGACTTGTAAGTGTCATATGACAGACTATCAATATTGCAGTTGATTAAAACTGTAGCATAGGGTCCATATCAGCTCTTTAGTTTCTTTATATTCAGTATGATAGAAGTATTGATGTTTTATTTGAGAACAAAAATCAAGTTCTTTTTTTCTTATTTGTGTACTGTCATAAACAAATACAAAACATATAATCATCCACAATGGAGATAAAATGAAGAGAT
>BOPN01001762.1:12500-15000 GCA_017312705.2 Penaeus japonicus | reverse complement strand
CGTAAGCGTATACATGAATCAGTTAATACATTAATATATTATGAAGGTAATGTAGTTTTTGAGAATAGCCGGAATCGTACTGAGTTACATGATCATAAAAATGCCTGCAAATGACACAAGCACAGAACTTGAAGGGGCTCGAGGTACAAAAAGTAAAAAAAAAAAAAAAAAAAAAAAAAAAAAAAAAAAAAAAAAAAAAAAAAAAAAATAGGGCGACATAAATATGTTTTACCGTTATGACTCAAGAACATTAAAGTTTAACAAAGAAGAATCTGCATTTTTTAATGAAAAAGGGACCGAAGACGATGAGTATGTAAAATATTATATTTCTCCAAACAGAAATATTAGTGTCTTTCCTAACGTTTTAGAAAAAAAGTGTATGTTAGGAACATGAATGATTTAAACTAGTTGTAGTTAAGCAGGCACAAACACACATGCAAATATACACACAGGTATTGCACCCCGCATTTTTTTCCTGGCACAAATTTAGTCCATCCGAATGCATTTCCAAATAAATTAGTTTTACATTTGGTACTCCTGTTTTCTTTTGGTGCCTTTACTCTCTCTCTCTCTCTCTTTCTTTCTTTTTTTCTCTCTCTCTTTAACTTTCTCTTCCTCTTAATTTTTTTTTATCAAACCAAATCTAATGAAGATATTGCCACTCACCAGGAACATTTTTGTAATAAATAACAATTTGTTTATATACAAATATTCCCTCCCACACAGCATGTATCAACACAAAGGTCGAACTCTCTCGAAACAAGGTAAATGATGTCTCGGATACATCCTCATACGAAGCAATCTCATCTCATACATCAAGATCTAACAGCCTTCAGCTTTGTCGACGATGTTACTCACTCACTTCCTCATTTCCTGTGACATCACCATCTTCCCATGCGTGTGTCCTCATAGATCCTCATAAGAAGCAATCTCATTCTCATACGTCAAGCTCTAACAGCCTTCAGCTTTGTCGACGTTGTTACTCACTTCCTCATTTCCCGTGACATCATCACCTTCTCATGCGTGTGTCCTCATAGATCCTCATACGAATCAATCTCATTCTCATACGTCAAGATCTAACAGCCCTTCAGCTTTGTCGACGATGTTACTCACTCACTTCCTCATTTCCTGTGACATCACCACCTTCTCATGCGTGTGTCCTCATAGATCTGCTTGAGTGGTCACTGTGTTTTACACGTGGACGCGGGACGTGACCAGAGAAGGGTGGGTGGGTGGGTCGGTGGAGGTGGGGGGGGGAGGGCATGAATAAGAAGAGGAATACGAACTCATGGAATTAATCATGACGGCGACCGCAATTTTTTTTTCCGACCACTTGTTACCCTATATTATGGCCTCGTTTTAGGCATAGCGCGTGTGTTTGTGTGTGTGTTTGTATATATATATATATATATATATATATATATATATATATGTGTGTGTGTGTGTGTGTGTGTGTGTGTGTGTGTATATATATATATATATATATATATATATATATATATATGTATATATATTATGTATATATATTATATATATTATATAATACATATATATATATATATATATATATATATATATATATATATATACACGCATATATGTATACATATATGTATTTATATGTGTGTATATACATATTCATACACACACACACACGAACACGCACGCACGTGGCTCAGGCTTATCCGAAGGAAATGTTGAAAAGTTACAGATCTTTTGGGGGCAATGTGTGCGATGACTCAGGGAGTAGGGATTTTCCAGAATTGAAAAGACATTTTTCTAAATGCCATTTTCGGATGAATCAATGATGTGAGCGCCAATTATTATTCAAAATCAAACTCGTTCTCGGTTTCCAGGCGCGGATCGAGCATCTTTTTGTGGTCATTTACTAATGTACATGTTATATATATACATATGTTTCATATATATATATATATATAAATATATATATATATATATATATATATATATATATATATATATATATATATATATATATATATATATATATATATATATATATATATATATATATATACATATGCGTATGTGTATGTTCATATTCATATACTGTAGATACATTACACCTAAGGGCGGCAGAGGTTCAACGCCAGGTATACATATATACACTCACTGACACACGCACACACAAAACAAACAAACAAACACACCAATCCTAAACAGGACCTAACAATGTTTTCGTTTAGTGAATGCCAAGCATGCAGTATCGAAAATTTAAATACGCATGGATAAGAAATTGCACGACAATTATCCTTTCTTTAACCAGACAAGGCCTATGCACTATATCTTTCTTCCTCTTTTTACAGTGAAAACCTAACTTACGGAGTCATCTTTACCACAGGACTCACGGTCAGATGAAGCTTGCGGTTTCCTGTAAAAGAGAAGAGAGAGAAAGAGAGAGAGAGAGAGAGAGAAACAAAAAAACTATGTATAACCATAAGGGCCGTTAACCATTTCTTTTTTTAAGCCTCGTGTTTGT
>BOPN01001762.1:2500-5000 GCA_017312705.2 Penaeus japonicus | reverse complement strand
CTCTCTCTCTCTCTCTCTCTCTCTCTCTCTCTCTCTCTCTCTCTCTCTCTCTCTCTCTCTCTCTCTCTCTCTCTCTCTCTCTCCCTCCCTCTCCTCCCTCCCTCCCCCCACCCCCTTCTTCCTCCCTCTCTCTCCCCACCACCACCTGGGGATTCGCTTAAATCGTCTCCACTTAGTCGTTTTGACATGTCTTTTCAAACACCAGGATTGACGTGAAGGAGCTGACACGTTAGATGCCGTGGGCGAAGCAGAGGTGCTTCCAAGATTGGTTTGAGGTCAACAAGACGCAAGTTCAGCAAGGTCTGCGGCAAAACGATTAACGTGCACTGTGAGTCCGTAATCTGCAACTGTTGATGTGTGGTTGAAGCCCCCCGTGTCTTTGCAACCTGTTAACGGGCATTGTTTATCTTGTGTCGTTCCTAATCTTGTCTTGATTCATGGCTTTTTTTTTTTTGTTTGTTTGTTTGTTTGTTTTTAATATGACTAAGTTGCATATTAATTTTATCTTTCTAGAAATTAGAGGTAAATAGATAGAAGAATGAACAAATATGGATATACATTAAAAAGGACGAAATCTTGTTTCAATTTGTATATTCAAATACGGAAATAAAGAAATAAAAAAATCAAACAGACTAAAATGCAAAGCAATGATCATCCAAAACATAAACACGAAAAGATTTAGTAATCCAAAACATACCAGTAAGCTTAATCATCTATTTATTAGTGAATATATGACATATAAAAATACTAAAATTCTCTCTCAAAACGTATGCCATGATTTCCTTTCAGATTATTTCGACGTGACTGCCCAGTACACCATCTTTACCTTCCACACTTCCGATGCAGTGTCCTTGGACAGGCGGTGGGAGATATATGTGTCTCAATACACGTGCGATATGGGTGGTAAGGCTCGTGTTCCCTCTCTGCACGCACGCACGCAGACGAGCAGGCAGGCAGAGCGGCTAACAGCCAGCCAGCCAGCCAGCCACACACACACACACACACACACACACATACACACACATATACACACACATACACACACACACATACATATTATCTCTTTCGTTATTTATTAACATTAAGGACAACAGAAGATTAACAACATCAGCAACAATACTGTTGATAATGATCATAAGCAGAACACTAACAACATCACAAATAATACTAATAAGAACGATATTATCAATAAAAAAACATGATGATGATGATGATGATGGTGATGATGATAATGATTAAGTACATGTCTAATCGTTAACCCTTTGCGCAGCGCCCCAGGGTTGCGGACAGTGGTACTGGGGTACGAGCGGTACAATCGCAATCTGGAACAACATTGATCCCGATAACGACAAATGGTACTATGTTGATGATCAAGAATATGCAATCTGTGTACGGACGGAGGCTACGTACTGTTCCGTGAGTGTTTGGTTTATCTTTTTGTTTTGTTTATTGCGACTTGGATTTTGTTTTCTGTATATCTGTTTGTTTGTTTTATCATTATTATTATTGTTGTGTATATATATGTGTATATATATATATATATATATATATATATATATATATATATATATATATATGTATGTATATATATATGTCTATATATGTATAAATATATATATGTATATATATATATAAATATATATATATATGTATATATATGTATATATATATTTTTATTTTATTTTATTTTATTTTTTTGAGGGTGAGGGGGGATATTTTTTCGGATTTTAGTATCCATCCCTATCATTTACTTAAAACATCGCCTTAGTCATTATCATGCCTATTTCACATTCACATATATATGTATATATATATATATATATATATATATATATATATATATATATATATGTTTTGTATACTTTATATATCTATATGTTTTATATCATATGTTTATGTATTTCCTCTATTGACAAGGCCACTGAAGTATCAGATTTTTCATATGCCTATCATATAACTACAATTAGATATATACTAGTTATCTAAGAGTTTCATATGATGGTAATGATAATATCAATAATAAGGATGATAATGATGATGTGAATATGATAATGATAGTAATAGGGATAGATAATAGATAATAATGATACTATCAGGGATGATAATGATAATGGTAATATTGATACTAATGCCAACAGATTCAAAATTTAACCTACCTTTCTTTATCAAAATAGTAAATAGCATTAAATAAAAGGATGTAACAATTCTGACTTGATGTGTCCGTAAGAAAGCTAAATTCTTTATCTATTTGTATCTCATGCATCATACATCTTATACAATTCTTCTTGTCTTATCCTCAAAGGTGACCTACAGCGAGTACCAACCTTACGGCTTTGCGCCTAAATGCGATGACCTGTTCGAGCGACCTGGGAACTCCAATCAACAACAATCATGCGCTACCACTCCGCCCTCGACTGCCGTGAGTATATGGAGGGAAAGGGACACTACCGAGAGAGAGAGGGAGAGGGAGAGGGAGAGAGGGAGAGAGAGAGAGAGAGGG
>BOPN01001761.1:250114-265042 GCA_017312705.2 Penaeus japonicus | reverse complement strand
ATTTATATTAATATATATATATAAATATATATATTTATATATATTTATATATATAAATATAAGTATAAATATAAATATAAATATAAATAAATATCAATATAAATATAAATTAAGTATAAATTAAATATAAATTAAATAATTTATTTAAATTTAAATCTAAATTTAAATATAAATATATATATATACTTATATGGTCATGATGACAAAAGCTGAACTTGTTTGAGATGACCTGATGTCTATAACTGGTCATAGACATTGGGATCTTTGTTGTTGGATTTACTTTTAAAAGTCTATGAGTGTTGCACCTGAAATTTTATTTATATTTTGTATAATTGTATGTAGAAATCTGCATATTTTGTCTAATTCTAAAAAGACCAATAATTGTTTGATACATAGTTGAGGGATGTCACAGACTAATTCAAATGGTTTCATTTATTTCCCAAGGATCCTACGTATTGCAGCGTTTGGTAGTCCAACTGTAGCACAATTGCCTTTGTCTGCCAAAGACCTTTATGAATAAGCATAATAAACACATTTTCTCAAAACTGAAATACAGTGATGCTGCTTGTAACAAACCTATTTGGTTTAATTTAATGTATGGAATATATTACTCAATCATTTTTTCTTTATACTTTATTTCTTTTTGTCATTATCATCAGATCAGATGGTTTTGTAGTGAAATGATAGAATAAATGTTGTAATACTAAGAATGACACAGAAACAATGATCAGCGAGATGAAACTACTATTTGTGATGATGTAAATACACTGTATAACAAATGATCATTGACTCTCAATACTTTAAAGCAAATTCCAGTAAGGCAGAGGTCATTCCGACAAGAGGTCATGGAGAAAACACCAAGAGATTGAGTGCGACTCCTCACCATCTGATCACGACACATCCACTAGGGAAAGGTTCTGATCCCAGGCCACCATGTTCACAGTATTCCCTGGTGGCCAAACACTATGGTTATTGCTGTGGATTTCACTTTACTACAGGCAGAGGGAATTTACCGCTCATACTCGATTAAGTGAACGCACATTAACACATCTTAACCCATTGCAGACGGAGATAAATTTGCTTGCCCAGCCTCCAGGATAGGTTTTATTTTAGAGAGAGACCACTTGAAGCAATATAATTTGAAGCATCCAAATCTCTTTCAGTCATTCATTGTAAAACTAGAGCGGTTTTTGTTTTATTTTTTTTGCGTGTTTTATTGAGTTTAGAGACTTATATGTGCCGTATGACAGGCTCTATCAGTGCTGCAGTTGACTAAAATTGTAGTATGTTATCCATATTAGCTCATTATTTTCTTTATACTCAATGTGATAGAAGTATTGCTGTTTTATGGGAGGACAAAAGGCAACTTTATTTTTTCGTATTTTTGTGCTGTCATGAACGAATACGAAACATATAACCACCTACAATAAAGATAACAAGAAGAGGTAGGGAAGAGGAATGAAACCTGTGCTTGTGACTGTGAGTGCCACAGTGAAAGACATCCATATTGGCACAGGAGCACATTTTAGACACTGGGTATGGATTGAGTCACCTTCCTCTTCTCGTTCTGCCTGCACATCCTTCATCGGCGGTACTTTAGAGCAAGGGTTCATCAACTTAGTGTGTGCCATCGCTCTATAGAGACAGTGCATGCTAGAGACCGTGGATGGGTGCCATTCAAGGCTCTCTCACCTGCTGGTGCTAGGAAAAAGTGGTGCCATCTAGGTTTTGGACATTAAGCTTGCACGATATTACGGTAATTATAGTAATTAGGACTGCAGTAGCCATCATCACTCATTCCTTTTTCATAGCAAAATAAAATAGCACAGTGATCCAAAATCCCCGAACGTCGTGTACGTCATGACGCCCGTCGTCAGGCCAAAGCTCCTACGTCATGTATGTCATGACACCCGTACGCAATGGGTTAAGGGGTTGGGGTTATGTATCCAAATGCTATGAAAAGTTCTTAGGAGTATTAGATGTTAATTATAACCAAAGAACATTAGTTATTCGTCAAAATTAGGTATTTTCCAAACCATTATTCTGAAATTGGAAAAATACAAGATTTCTTTTCTGGATTGCATTAAAAGAACTATTTCCAATTTACTTTAGTTTCTTGGGATATATACAATATATTCTCTCACACACACTCACTCACTATCTCACTTATCAATTATGTTATTGTCTGTAATGTACAAACTGCTTTATGAACACAATTATCCAAATGTTTAGGTTTGTTTTCTACCATCTTTAAAAATCTATATATTGGAGGTGGTAAATGAAAAAAATACTTTTATTACAGTTTACTATAATAAATGCTCCAAAGGCATGACTATGAAACAAAGAGAAAGAGGAAGAAGGTAAAACCTAAGGGAAGTCCACATCGTGGGAACACAAAATCAGACAAAAGAGATGATCTGAAACTAAAATAAAGGAAAGAGAAGAATGAAGAATACAAAAGATTGTACTGGTATCAAGAGGATCACAGAGATGATATAATGTACAGTCAGATCCTTGATAATTACAATGAAAACCAACTGTAATAATTTATTAAATGGTATAATATTTATTTTATTTCGGTTTGAAATATTATCACTGGTCTTTCAGGACATTACCATCAAAGTAATACCAGGGACAGCTTCAACATAAAGGCAACATACATACTATCTTAAATGGCAGGCAAAGCAATGTTTGTAATTCTGGGAAGGGAGAAATGTATCACCTTGCAAATGTACCCAAGCAACTAAATAGCTTATTGTTGCCATGCTTAACATATAAGATAAATTTGAAAAAAAATAGACAGGATACAAATGCTTGGAACGCTTTATGCCAGACTGCATCCCGCCATTTGCAAATACTTCATGATGTGTGCCTGCACCTCTGTGTTCATCTGTGCAAGGCGCCCTTGAAGAGTACCTGGGTGAGCTTGCGATAACTGAGAGAGCTGTTGTGCAAGGAAAACTTGAGGGTTTTCTACTTGTCCCTTTAGTGGGTCTATATCACTTCTGGCAGCATGCATCAGCCTAGCTGATGAACCTTGGAAAGCTGGAATGTCTTCAATTTCAATGAAGTGTTCCCCATTGGGCAAAGCACTGTCTTCAGGACACTCAAATAATTTCACCACTGCTTCCAGCAATGGGGCCCAAAGTGCAGCATAACTGCCAGTATATAAACCAGGATCTGCCAGCAAACCACTGAGTCCAACTGCACATATCTTCCGCTCAATTTCACCCGAGACCTTCTGTAGGTCAGGCACAATCAGTCTTTCAACAACCATGCTAAACATTCCCCCCTGAAGGCTGTCGATGATCTGTATGAGGCGTGCTCCTGAATGCTGGCAAGCAAACAAGCTAAAGAATACCAAGAGAGATTTTACATACTTTGTAGTTTTGCTAGAAGTCAAGCGCCTGAACATGATGGCAAAGATCTGATTCCAATAATTGTCTAGAACTTCCTTGGGCATATGCAAAAGCATGCACTGGACAAGATAGAATCCTTCATGGTCATTTGTCTTGGATGCATTTAGCTTGTTGAATACACCAAGAACAGCTTCTAGCTTGCCCATTTGCACTATCTGACCATGGGCCTTCTCAATGTATGCCTGTAACAGCCTCACCATGGGCACCACATAGCCTGGTCTCTCCCATAGCACTGGCATTACTAAGAAAGGCAACAGCGATAGGTAAGCCTCTGGAACTTCAGCTTTTTGTCTTTCCAGCAAAAGAGATATAATCTGAAATATGTATGGAATAAGGCTATCTATCTCATTCTGCAAGATTTCCTGGAAGACTGGGAAGAGGTTCCTGTCAAACTCTCCTACAGCGCCATCCACAGAATTACAGACAGTTTTGATGACCAAGGATAAAGTCTCAAATAAATAATGGACGTAATGTGGTTTAGTAGGATTCTTTGCAACTTGTTGCAATTTGACAACAAGCTGTGGTACAACAAGACCGGCATGTTGCATCAAATCCCCCTCGATGATGCTTGTCACTCTCATCATAGCTTTCATTATATACTCATTCTGTTCTGAACCCTGTATAGTCAAAGCTCCCAGGAGGTTTGTGTAAAGCACTGCGGCTGATGGCGAGACATCATTCTTTTGTACAAGGGGCTGATTGTTCAGTCTGAGAAGGAAGATCTTGTCAATGGCTGCTGCCGCATAAGTGTGCACGACAGGTGACTGGGCAGTTATGAGTCGGGAAAGATCTGGGATGCACAGCTTGACAGCATCAAAGGGAAGAGCACTGCGAAAGCTGATGACATATTTGATGGCCTCGGCTTTAAGCACTGGCAGCCGGTTGACTGAAAAGGGAAAAAATAAGAGAAAACCCATCAACAGAGTACTTCACCATTCTAAAAACATTAGTAATGAGGCAAGTGTTAATATTTGGTCATCTGCATTTTCAACTTACCATCTTGGTTCTGCAGCTCTGGAAGGATATGATTTTGGTAGAATTCTGTGATGTTGACCAACTCGTTAATCTGAGTGGCTCCATGGCGGGCAGTATGTCCCTTTGCCGAGAGTGTAGTCACAAGGTAAATCGCTGCAACCTTATTTCTCCAACACTCGTTTGGTTTCTCTGCATATGTGGCCAACATTGACTGTAAAGGGAAAGGTTTATTTTCTTTCTTAAGCTGTCAAGATTAACCATAAACTTGTCTAGTTTACATATCCAATGAATACTCTTGATTTTTGTTTTTCAAATTACCTATAGCTATTATTTATCACTATAGCACTAGCACACTATACATAAATTCCAAATGAAACAAATATATATATGTATATATAGAAACTGAATCCTAAATATGAGGAGAGAAGGGAAAACAGTAGTTCTCACCTGGACATACTGCCCAAACACCTGTGTCATTCTGGCTTCAAAGTGTCTTGATAGCACTCTGACAAAGTCAACAGCAGCCCTCCTGCGAGTCTCTGAATCAGCTCCTTCTAATTCCTGTGACACCCACTGGTCAGGACTATCCTCAAACAATTCCTCATCACAAGCTGAAGTTATCAGAGAGAATTTTATTGAAACTATAGATATATCTGAATACAAAAAAAAAAAAGATGATGATGATGATCATTTTAATTATAATAATGATCATGACACTATTTTACTTAAAATGCTAAAATGCTAAAAAAAAAAAAAAAAAAAAAAAAAAAAAAAAAAAAAAAAAAAAAAAAAAAAAAAAATCTTTAGAAACTCAAAATGCAGGCAAACTTACGTCTCAAATGCATATTTGGGAGAATTACTTTCTCGCATATTCCAGACAGAACTTGCTCATTCTCAAAAAGACCTTTGCTGTGATCCCTCTCTGCAACAGCACACAAGAACTGGATGGCATGGCTCACCATCTGCATGCACACACCAAAAGGAAAAATGAGAGGTTATCACTTATCTCTTAACATAAATACATATCTACATGTGCGCTTAAATGCAGAATATTGCAGATGAAATACATAATTTTATCCTGTAATCATGATAGCACTTTTCACATTTAATGATCTCGTCCTTACCTGATCAAACTTTACAGCAAGTGTGGTTGTAGACAAGAGGTTCCATACAGCTGTTACAAATCGTTCAATAAAGGGTTCAAATTCCTCCCGATACTTGGAGGCATACAGGGTGATATCCTCACATACCTGGCTCTTAACCTGCATTAAAAAAGTAGTTAATGTTATCTACAGCGAGAAAATAATTACTGGTTACCTTCCTCTCTGTTTTGACTTCTTAGCTCAAACTAAATATAATCATGGAATCTGCACCAATATTAAACTTTAAACCAGAAAATTACTAATACTTGCAAGTATCAAAATGTATTTTAGGAATCTACAGGTCAAAATTTACAACCCTTTAGTGCAGATTGCATCAGAGTTGAAACTGACTAGTGCACTTCTGCATCACATTGTAAGACAAGTACATCCTTTCAGGGTTAATAAGTCTTAAATACAATATAAGCATAAATGATCCATCATTAAAAGCCTCTTTATCCGTCTCCCATTTCGTACAAATCACTTTATTCTATTACATTCCTTTTGCTCTAACCCATTCACACCGAGTGACATGATATTGTGTCACTGGAGCATTTCGTGACTTCCCATCATGTCAAAATCTCTCCCTCAAATATATGTTTTATTTTGTTATGTATGTATATAATCATTTTTATTCACTTGTATAAATAATGTATACAAATACAAACGTCTCCTAACATCACCACCTTGAAGCGGGTGCTCACAGAGGCACAGCGTGGCATTGCACCGGGAGAGATCTTGCACTTGTCATCTAGCCGGTGGGAGCAGCATTACACAAATAATAAGCCCCAGCGTGAATGAGTCAAAGTCAAAATTTTGAAAATTAATCTGTATGCAGTCGTCTATCAGATTTTTAAATAATAAATGATTAAGATAGATAATCTACATGAATTACCTTTCAAAATAATTTTCATTACTAAATAATACCAATGAAAAAGAATAAGTCCCACACCAACCTGTTCCAACACGCCAATCTCATCATCCTCTGACGCCAAAAGAGGACTTGTGAAGTTGAGGAGGCTGAGGAAATGCTCCATCCACACAGCCATATTATCCTCAAAGAACTCTGGCAGGTCCTGGGAGTTAAGGGCAAGGAAAAGCTTCCCCACAGATACCAAGGAGGCGAAGATCACCTTCAGGGCATCTCCATTGTTGACATTCTCCCCAGCAAATTTCATCAGTTCCTGAAAGAGGAGAGGAATAGAGTCTTATTGATTATGCATCTACTGTATTTCACATAGCATCTGTAACGTGTTGATTAAGTATTGGTTATAATTCTCTTATCTGCAGATGTTGTTTAAAATATTCATTTACTTGTGAAAGAATGAACTCATGCCAGTCCTGCTCCAAATCTATCTACAACTCCAGTAAAAAGTAAAAAATGATAAGTTTTAGTTGTAACAAATCATACACATTCTTGTGTTCTGAGTTGTGGCTAAGTATTTTAGTCAAGGTAGGGACTATTTTGACAGAGGAAAGGAATAAGAGAAAGGAGATTGATAAAAAAAGAGCAAGAAAAAGACAGCCTTGTGAGAGAGAAAAGGAAGTAATTATGGGAGACAGCAAGACAACAGACAGCGAGAGGAGAGAGAGAGAGAGACAAGAAGAAGAAGAAGAAGAAGAAGAAGTAGTAGTTGGGGGGAAGGATAGAGTATGGAGATGTGTATAAATAGGGAGAAGGCATGAAAAGGAGAAACAGAATATTTGAAAACATTTAACATACCACAAGAAGGTTTGTCAGAGGCTGGGCAAAGTTGTTTAACACAAACAAGATTTCTCTCCACAGCTCTTCAGATTTGTGTTCAAATTCATACCGACGCATCACAGAGTATGATGTCTGCAGCACTCCGTTGATAACATTGAAGTCCCCTGTTAAAATAGAATAAAAAGTTGACAGCACTGCTTTTATGATCACTCCTACTAATTACATAATACTGCTAATGACATATCAAAACCCTAGGTGTGTTTGGGGGATAAAAGTTGTCTTATAGATAGATAACCCCCTACTATATAATTCAATGCCATATTCATGTTCAAAGCTGAAAGCATAAAATTGAGGGCTTTGTATTTGCATATGAAGAGGACTTACTGGTAATTATTCACAGGCTGATGTAAGTCTGCTCTAATTTTCTAAAAAATCAATTTTTTATCATTAAAAAAAAAAAAAAAAAAAAAAAATTGAAACCGTTTTGCAGAAACTGAGTAAAGAAATACTGAATGAGGAAAATGTGTCTGAAAATTGTCAATATAATTTGTTCATTTTTTCTCACTTCTTATTTTTAGAGCTAAAAAATCCCCAAGCTAAGTTTTGCATTTTGCATATACGACTATCTTTACAGGGCCTGTTATGTGTGGGGTGGGGGTGGGAGATAAACTTATTGAAATGGTCCTCCTAAAAACTATTACATACTGATTATCTTTTTTTTTTTAATTGCACATTTGTTTTTACACTAAGCTTTTATTTTTGTGAGGAAATGAGAAAAAATGTTTCTGTAAACATTTCCTTTCGTTATTTCAGGAAAAGAAAGAGAAAAAAACAATATAAAATTACTAATGTTAAAGACCTCCAAAGTTGATTACATCGCCAATGGTATTGAAAAGCACATTAACCCATTGGTCGCGGTTTAAAATAAATATTTGTTCAGTAGGATGGCTGGTTTACATTGTTTGGCACGGTGCCATCCGTTTCTATGAGTATACAAAATGAAAATATATTTCTATTTTAAGTTCTACACCCCAGCCATAGGTGAGAGTTTCCCTAATATTCATATCACTACTACTACCATCATCCTAATAACAACAATAACAACAATAAATCTAAAATATAATAATTATATCAACTATCAAAGAAAAAAAGAAACATACATATATACATATGCATGCATAGATGTATGGGTATGTATACATACCCATACATCCAAATATATAAATACATGCATCTAAATATACATATAAATGCATACAAATATACATATAAATACATGCAAATATACATATACATACATGCAAATATACATATACATACATGCAAATATACATATACATACATGCAAATATACATATACATACATGCAAATATACATATACATACATGCAAATATACATATACATACATGCAAATATACATATACATACATGCAAATATACATATACATACATGCAAATATACATATACATACATGCAAATATACATATACATACATACAAATATACATATACTGTTATCGCCATACTGTTAACAGACACAGTACGGTGATAAATTTAGTGAGTGGCTTACGCCCCTGTGGCAACTAGCGATGGAAAGGGTGTAGCAGGTCAGCTGGTGTCACCGAGTGACCCCACATAAACAACTGCACCACATGGCCCCACGCATTTATCACCGAAGATGTGTTTACGTATCACGAACAGTACTACCTTGTTTTCCTGTGCTGACGAAGCCACGATAGGCTGTGTAGGACCACATACATAGAGCGAAGGAAAAGCATAAACAGTCGAGGATAGGCAGTACAAGACACAGTACCATAGAGACCACATCTCCAAGGATTACCGCAGGCAAGAGTGAACTGAGGTGTTTCTGTACCCACAACGTGTATGTATTGACACCATTATATCTTCATTGTTATTTCTTATGCGAATAGTTAATGTAACTGATTATAAATGGCCCTAAGTATTAAGCTATGATAAATATGATTACTTGGATAACATCATAATGATGTTATGATACTATACTCCTACGATGTTAAGATCTATCTATTAATGACCACATGTCATGTACAACATTGTAATCAATATTGTTATCTTGTATGTTACGAATTTATATGTTGATGACTACGTTGTATTGACAGGTTTTGACCACTATCAATAAAACGAAGTGTGTGCAAACACTGCAGTCTCAGTCATTCCTTAATATCGCCAAACGGCGACAACAGTCAAAACACGTAGGCCAAGTTAAAACATCTTTCACGTAGCTGTGGGACGCACGCGAGTGAGTGCCGCCGCGGGAACACCATCGTGGTGAGGCGACTCCAAGCCACCCCAAGTGGACTGTCAAGAAGATTCGAGTGAACGATAAAAGGTGAACGAAAACGAGTGAAGTGAAGTGAAGTATTCCATGTGAGGCCTACACAAGGGCCACACTGAAACAAAAGTCTACGGGAATTGTGTGCGAAGTTTGGCGACTCCATGAGCGATAAAATTTTAATTCTCGTTGAATGAGCGTAAAATAAAGAAACGCACGCGGGTGTTCAGCTTAACGCCCGGCAAAGGGAATGCTGCGACGAGTAAGAAGGTTGTGGCGCGCTCCCGGAAAGTCTGCGGGGATACACATAATATTTCAAACCATATATATATTTGTAAGCCTGTGCTTGTGATAGTGTCTCGTCTGCATATTAAATTTCATATTATAAATATTTGTGAGTGTGCCAGTGTTCGTGTCTCACCCACTCAAAGGGTCTTCGAAACTACACATGTCACATTTTAAATTTGAAAATAATTTGTGAGCGGGGATACACATATTTCAAACCATGTATATATTTGTGAGCCTGTGCTTGTGCTGAATGATAGTGTCTCGTCTGCATATTTAATTTCATATTATAAATATTTGTGTGTGTGCCAGTGGTGGTGTCTCACCCACTCACAGAGTCTTCGAAGCTACACATGTCACATTTTAAATTTGAAAATAATTTTTGAAATCTGTGTCAGTGTTAAGTGATAGTATAGTATCCTGACTACTTATATAATAAGAAGAGTGTTAACATGTGTGACCAACAAGAAGCCTTGGATCTTTCAAACAGAGTTTTCAACGTGGGAGCACCTTGTAATAGCAGCAGGTCTGTTGAGACCGTGCCCAACTCTGGAAACAGAGGTTTCAACGTGGGAGCACCTTGTAATAGCAGCAGGTCTGTTGAGACCGTGCCCAACTCTGGAAACAGAGGTTTCAACGTGGGAGCACCTTGTAATAGCAGCAGGTCTGTTGAGACCGTGCCCAACTCTGGAAACAGAGGTTTCAACGTAGGAGCACCTTGTAATAGCAGCAGGTCTGTTGAGACCGTGCCCAACTCTGAAAACAGAGTTTTCAACGTGGGAGCACCTTGTAATAGCAGCAGGTCTGTTGAGACCGTGCCCAACTCTGGAAACAGAGGTTTCAACATGGGAGCACCCTGTAATAGCAGCAGGTCTGTTGAGACCGTGCCCAACTCTGGAAACAGAGGCTTCAACGTGGGAGCACCTTGTAATACCAGCAGGTCTGTTGAGACCGTGCCAAACTCTGGAAACAGAGGTTTCAACGTGGGAGCACCTTGTAATAGTGGCCGGCCTGTTGACACCGTGCCACCACCATATTATATTGGTGATCATTCTGTAAATACTATGTCCAACAGTGTTGAAGAAAGGTTCAGAGAGGGAGCAATTCCTCCAAGGGACAAGTTGGTTGGTGACAATCTACAGATATCCTTGAACAAAACGAACCACGAAGTCCAACCAGTGGATCGCCATTCTTGGAGTGATGAAGGACTGCCGGGAACGAGCCGACAACAGAATAACCTTGCCATTAGAAATGAGCAACAATCACAATGTCAGAGAACCGAGTTGAATGAATTAAAACAACAAGTAGCAACTATCATGGAAGAAATAAGAAAATTAGGAGCAGATAAACGACAGGCTGGCCTCCGGCGCCCCAAGACCCTAACCGAATCAGATGATCAATCATCTGCCTCTGACTCGGAGAAGAGAAATGGAAAGTTAAAGAGAATGAGTGTCAGTGACCCTACTGATAACGCTCATGTGAATGACAGAAATCTCAGCGATCAAGATAGAGAAGAACGCCTGACTAGGCGCATCATGGATTCATTCTGCATGACCCAATCAAAACTACCTAAATTTCACGGGAGAAACGTTGAAGAATATTGGTCATTTTTAAGTCTCTTTAATCTGGTTTATGGTAATTAGAATGTCTCTGATGAGCATAAGTTGAACGCACTGTACACTGCATGTGGTGATGAAATGCAACTTAAGCTTGTCAGAAACATTCTAATTACCATAAACCAGATTAAAGAGACTTAAAAATGACCAATATTCTTCAACGTTTCTCCCGTGAAATTTAGGTATACATGCAAATATACATATACATATATGCAAATATATATATATATATATATATATATATATATATATATATATATATATATATATATATATATATATTATATATATATATATATATGTATATATATATATATATATATATATATATATATATATATATATATATATATATATATATATATATATATATATACATACATGCATATATACATATATACATATATACATACATGCAAATATACATATATACATACATGCAAATATACATATATACATACATGCAAATATACATATATACATGCAAATATACATATATATATACATGCAAATATACATATATATATACATGCAAATATACATATACATACATGCAAATATACATATACATACATGCAAATATACATATACATACATGCAAATATACATATACATACATATAAAAATACATATACACATAAATATATGTATGAAAAAATTATAATTATAAAAAAAAAAAAAAAAAAGAATATCAAATATATTATTTCTTTCTAGTAATTGCCATTACAGAGGTGAAGGGAACTGTGGACTTGCCTGATTTGAATTTATCAGCCATGTAAGGAATCAGCTCCTGCCACTGGTGTGGGAAGTCTGACTTGCCGATGATGGAGATGGACTCTGACAGCTGCCTCTGGACCCCCTCCGATGACCGCAGCATGAGGTCCACAATCTCCCTCTTGATGACAATGCGGTCATTCGCACTGATGCGGTTGGTTCCATCTTCATCCTGGGTATAGAAGGCAGGTAATGTTTGTTAATATTTGGGGGGATGGAATAGTTTTTAAAAAATATCTCCTAACTTTTTCAGACTCAGGAGATACTAGGACCCGGGTTTAATGGGGTTATATGGTACCAGTCTTCAACAGTGAAAATTTAGACAGGAGGGAGGAAGAAGAATACGAACAAGAATGGATATACCCTCAAAAGCAATACTCACCACAACCCAATATCTTTTGACCAAGTTCTTGAGGTTGATACTCGCAGCAAGCTTGATATTGGCTGGCACTTGTGATTCATTTCTTGTAAGGAGGGTAAGGAGCAGTACAGGGTAGTTCTCATTTCCTTCAACTTGACCCAGGAACTGTTCCGCTGAAATGTTGAGACGCACACTTTTAGTGACATCTACAGTATGCATCTTGTAAGATCAATGCATATTCAATGAGCTGTCTTTGGTATTCGGTTACTTAAAGTTAATGGAAATGTGGCATGTAACAAAAGCTGAAACTACTTAAAGCATTCCTTAATAAAACTTTCTCTGATTGGTAAGTACTAGTGAATCCAACAAGTCTGACATGACAGAAACAATAATTCAGGAAAGGTCGAAGACTCGTTATACATATCTTAGTTAATATTCTACTCATACACCAGTACATCTGATAGCACCACTCACAATTAAGCACACAAGCAAAATTTCCATTTAGCATACATACCTGACCTTCTTTGTGTAGGGTCTGGTGAGAGTGTGTGTGTCAGGACTTCAACCAGTCGCGCGAGATTCTCCTCCGTCACCTCCATGTCTCACAGTATTACTAAGGGTAAGAAAATTGAAAAGAAAAGTCAGAAAAATAAATAAATAGAATACAAAAAAATAGTTATAGATATATATAATAATAGAAGCATTTACTGAAATTATAATGCTGCAGAACAGGAGTTGTCCTTTTCATTTCAAGAACAATTATCACATTCATTTTCATTATCAGAGAGGCATCCCTACATTTCTTTGGAAACAGAGACAATGAATGATAATAGATAGTGCCTGTTGCAAGTTTCCATAGGAGGTAGAGTGATAACCCAACTAACACACCAGCTATGTTCTCATCAGCATCATGTCATTCTATACATTGGGTAACTAAAGACTTACAGATAAAGTGGTTCTTCAAGACTAGGCTTGAATGCATTTAGTTCCAAGTTACAGCCAAGGATGGCTTGAAAATACCAGACACTGTTCACACTGAACCTTAGTGAAACTTTGTGAAATCTTAGCATATTGAATTATGACAGTGTCAAGATGACAACATGCTGTCACTCTTCAGAATATGTAGCTTGGGAAACAATTTAAAACATTATAAATAATTTGCACAAGAAATAAATAAGAATGACTACACAACAACAAGAAAAAACATACAAAAAGTACAGAGATGTTATGATATCACAACCACTGTCCTTGGCTATGCATTATTACACTTACACAAGAATCCATAAATAATTAACAGGGATCCTTTGCAGGTAAATTTAACAAATGGTAAGAGACTTCCTTGTTAATGTAATATTTGAGCACATTATTTCACTCATCACATTTATGTACCTGAGGAAAGCAAAGAAAACTGAACCACTTATGACTGTTGATGCTGTTGCATTACCCATTGTAGATCCTGTACAGATATCTTTACCAATGCAATACCATCTCTCCTCCTAACAAGGTAAGGAGACAGGGGAGGAGAATGTGCTTTCCTAACAAATATATGTATATGTTTTGGCAAGAACAGTGACAAACCAGGCTCACCCGGGGGGAGTACATCCATGTTCTACTGCGATTTTGTAATATTCAGCCACAAGATTTAGCTAATTGACTAGGAACTCAATGAGATTGCGGATTAACATTAACATTTTGAGAAAGGCCACATCTAAATACATGCAGCCTGGGATGGGCATCTAAAGATGTTTTTTTTATTATATCATTATTTCTTATATAAAACCAGAAACTAATAAGCAGAGAGAGAAAAGGGAGAATGGGGGGTAGGGAGAGAGCAAGAGAGGGAGGTAGGGTGAGAGCAAGAGAGGAAGAAAGAAATAAAGAGAGAGAGAGAGATAGAAAGAGAAAGAAAATAAGTGAGAGAGAGAGAGAGAGAGAGAAGAAAATAAGTAGGAGAGAGAGAGAGAGAGAAGAAAATAAGTAGGAGAGAGAGAGAGAGAGAGAAGAAAATAAGTAGGAGAGAGAGAGAGAGAAGAAAATAAGTAGGAGAGAGAGAGAGAGAGAAGAAAATAAGTAGGAGAGAGAGAGAGAGAGAGAGAGAAGAAAATAAGTAGGAGAGAGAGAGAGAAAGAAGAAAATAAGTAGGAGAGAGAGAGAAGAAAATAAGTAGGAGAGAGAGAGAGAGAGAGAAGAAAATAAGTGGGAGAGAGAGAGAGAAGAAAATAAGTGGGAGAGAGAGAGAGAGAAGAAAATAAGTGGGAGAGAGAGAGAGAGAAGAAAATAAGTGGGAGAGAGAGAGAGAGAAGAAAATAAGAGGGAGAGAGAGAGAGAGAAGAAAATAAGT
>BOPN01001761.1:242614-245114 GCA_017312705.2 Penaeus japonicus | reverse complement strand
ACTCACTTCTGTCCTTAAATATAACCTTTTTCGCTCTCAATTGGATAATCGCCTCGGTGTATCACCGCCAAAGCCTAATTCTAAATGGCTCATCAACATAAATAACATAAAAGAACGTGAAGAACCATCTTGCAAAAACACCAACCCATTCATTGCCCAATAAATTCAAAACAAAGCTGAGAAAAAAGTGAAACAAGTACTTTCAGATTCCTCCCGTATCTCGTCTTGGGAGAAACTTCAACGAATATAGAAATAATATCCTTAAATCATCTTCTTGGGCGAATAAAATGGTTCATGAAGGGTGAACGACGTACCTTTGCGAGACCTTCTTCCTCCGGTTTTGAACGTCGGCCACATGCAGTTTGGACACGGGCTGTGATTGGCTCGTTCCTTCGCCCGCCCAAAAGTAGCCAATCACGGCACTTGCTGCAAACTGGATGTTATAGAGCGCGTAATTTGATTTTTATTTGCTCTCTTTTTTTCTTGCTAATTTTCTTTATTTTTAGGTATTTTGCTTGGCCTAAATTGTTTTGCCAGAAGTGAATTACTATTTCTAAGTTATTCAAATTCATAAATCTTGCAGATATGATATAAAGATTAATATGATTCATTAGCTGCCAATCAGCTGACATTCCGGCGTGACGATAGGATGATGGTGTAATATTTTTTTATTATATAGTATCTTGTACTGATATATGAATGCATCCATACATAAATACATATTTCTATACACACATATCAATATATATATATATATATATATATATATATATATATATATATATATATATATATAAAAGACCCTCTGATACTGATATGTTTTTTGTGGTTCAATTGAATTTGTAAAGTACAAAAAGTACGAAAATCTTAAGTTTTCTGAAAAATCACGCTTCCTGCAGTAGCTCTCATTTTATATAATCTAAAAGCTTCTTTCTAACTGCATATCATGCATGATACTTCTACTACTATTTGTGTTAAATAAGTATGCATCAAAATGAAGATAAAACCGATGTGCACTGGATATACAAGATTTACAAGATGATAAACAAGTTTGTACAAAACGAAACTCACAAAATAAACAAGAAGACAGCAATATCAACAAGAAACTAAAACGTAGGAAAAAAAATAACCCCATGTGATGCAACTTTTCAATCCGGAGACGTACTGCTCCTGGGTGTTACAGTACCGATATTCGAAAATTCATAAATAAATACCATGATCTGAAATGTGATGGATATCATTGTAACTAATAATAAGGCCTTATCTGCAGCGTCATTATCTGCAATAATTGCCAAAAACTCGCAATAGCTTGCTGCCGTATTTCAACTTCTATTGCCAAAGAGCACCACCCGCCCACACGTACCAACCTATCCAGTAAGGGCGCCAACACGCATGCGCGAACCATCTCCGAATGGCAAAAATGCCAAATATTTCCTGATTTTTATTTTATGTCGTCTCATTCAATCGTTTAAAGAGTATCTCAATGACGGTTTACAACAAAATTTATGTAACATTGAAGTAAGATTATGATGTATAATATACTGCATATTTCGAGACTCCAGTTCATGCGTGAAAATATAAAACAAATACCACCATATGTAGCCTTGATAAATGGGTGGTAAATAATTGTTTGAATCCTTTGGCTTGGATTACATTTACTTTTTAACTCGGAAGAAACTGAATTCACTAAGTGTTTGACATGAAAAACATTTAAACAACAACAAAAAGTCTTTTGGGTGTATTTTTATGTTCATTCTCGGAGCAGACTGGTAATCAAAGGCTATTGAAGTATATAGTCACAATCAGAGTATTGCGTTCGAATTTGTTTAGATTTGATGGGCAGCAAGTGGTCTCTTCAGAGAAAACTGAAGTAAATCAAGTCGGTAACTCATATAAAACAATAAAATACCTGAGTTTAGTATTATTTACTGTGATAACATGTCATGTTCGCAAATAATAATAATTTTGTGTGTTGTGCGATGTCTATTTTAAACAAGACTTCTGTAATACACGCACAATATGCGAGGATAACTTTTGTTGCAATGAAATTATCATGAAAAGTATAGCATACCTAGGTGAATAAGCCTAGAATAAATTTTGCTTTGATGGATGTGTCATGGAATGAATTCTATATTTGCACAAATAAGATTTATTTACTGATTGCTAATCTGCACAACTAGTTTTTTGAAGAAATAAACTTTTTTTCATGCTTAAAGTAGCATGATGTTAACATATTCAGATTCACATTCCGATATGAATTACTAAAGCAAACAAGAAATGTATTTTATGAACTTAAAAGTGTTTTCCATCAGAAGAAGAAGCAAATAACTGTAAAAAAAATACTTTTCAAAGGCGCGCCACAGAGGCACGGGTCGCTCTGTGAGCGTGACGGCTGGTTTTGTTCGAGCGGTACGACACTTTCGCCGTCGTACGCCCGGCAGTGCCCATGAAAGTGAAATATTTCAAGACTTTGACGCTGCAGATAAGGCCTATAACAATT
>BOPN01001761.1:217614-227614 GCA_017312705.2 Penaeus japonicus | reverse complement strand
ATCTGTTTTTATAATCATCTATATCTCACTCTCGCTCTCTTTCCCACTCCCTCTCTCTCTTTCGCTCGCTCCTCCCCCTAATAACCGTGGCCTCCAATTGGTAGTTACGTCTAAAGGGCTGACTGTTGATTGGTCAATTCGAAATGGTCCCGCCATCTGAGGGTATCCCATCGAACTACGGTTATGAGGTTTTCTTTCGGTTACGATATTTTATTTTTTCTCTGAGTATGGGAGATTTGCGACCTCGTAGGGACATCGTACCTTACGAGAGCGTAACCCGCTGCGACGTCTTAAACTGCCAGAGTTTTGAGTATCCGGCCCCAGGCCATCCTTCAGATATTTCAACCTCACATACCGTAGCTCTGAGAATTTCCTGAGATAAATGAAGACATTTACCCTTGTCTCTCCTACACACACAATAATTTTATTTGTCAATTCATTTCTACTTATTTTCATCGATTCCCTCCTGTAACTAAGCCGCAACTGACGACAGAAAATACTTCACTCTTTCTCACGTATGGATAACTTTATCCTTTTTTCCACTCATTTCATTTACTCAGTCATTAGTTGTTTCTTCAACTCGGTGTAAAAGTAAATAACAAAAAACATAACAGTCGATACTTTAATCGTGAAACATAAATGTAAACCTTGAAACTTCCTACTTCTTTACCTCCTTTTCTCTTTCTTTCTCTCTCTCTCTCTCTCTCTCTCTCTCTCTCTCTCTCTCTCTCTCTCTCTCTCTCTCTCTCTCTCTCTCTCTCTCTCTCTCTCCATAACATCCGCATAGAATACCTTTAACTGATACAAACGCCGCACTATCCAAATGATCCCGTTCTTGGCCACGAAGACGCAGTAAAAATCTGTTATTCCAATTACTACTGCTTGTGACGTGTAAGAGAATTCGCAAATTCAGTAATTTTGAAGAATATCGTGAAAATAGCTGAATGATAGAAATGATACGAATGCTGATGATAAAGCTAAGGATAAACAGTATCAATTATAATCATATAATCATTGAATTATTGATTAGTATAAACATTCAAACTACCCGCTCTACCCTTTCATCGCACCGACCAATCAGTGTTCGCATAGTCTCTTCGTCTGCATGTCACTTGACCAATCAGTGTTGTTTAAAGCTACCGACGAACCAGTCAGATTTCGCATAGCCTCTTCTCACAGCCAATGACCGCACGGCTTAGAATACCCAATGGCCAATCAGCTTCGTCCGAAGCTACCGTCGAGCCAATCAGCGGCGTCCAATGCTGAGCGTCCAACATGCTTCTTCAGCGGCCATGTTGGATATCGACGGAGTACCGGTGTGGATGTGACTGCAATTTCGCTTGAATTTCTTCCATTTTCCCTCTGTTTTTGTGGCGCCGGAAGGAGGAGAGTGAATTTTCGGGGCGCAGGAGGACGCAGTAGAGATGGGAGAGGACAGGGAGGAGAAAAAGCCCGAGAAAGGTGAGGAAAAGGAGGAGTGAGAGGCGGAGTCTTACTGAAGCTTTTGAAGGGAGGCTTGATTTTTTTTTTTTTTTGTATCATTCCTTCCGATTATATTTTGAGCATTTCCTCCGATCTAGTATTTGGCTGAAGAAGGTCATATTGTTTATGTCGTTTGGATCGGAGGAAGGAGAAACATCTGGTAATATGAGGGAGAGGAAAAACAGGTTTTTATTTCGTACAGCATTTCAACCATTTACGAAAACAATAAGGGGGGAAATACTAGAATCAAACCATTGATTGTAATTAATCTTTTACCTCTCTGAGTCTTAGGCCTATAACTCAAATTAGTATAAAGGATATAGTTTGTGGTGGTCTCTTTTTTTTTCCGAAACAAGCCTTTTTTTTTTTTTTTTTTTCCTTCTAATTTTAGAAGGTCAAGCCAGCCTTGTGTGCTATCATTGTAAGTTATAGCCAAAGTTTAGATATTTGAAGGATTAATCGTTTACCCCAAGATTGTTAATGGCAGGTAATTTAAGAGGGAACCCACTTTAAATTATCAGATGAAAATTGATTAATTGTGCTGGGTACGCCCCTGCGAGGTTTGGGAAAGATAATAGGTAATGGAACAGAGAAAGGGTAATTGCTAAGGTATTTATTCAGAAGAGGACTACATTTAATCAAACTGTAGCTTCCATGCTTTGTATTCCACCACCACTGGTCCTTTGTTAAAAATACAGAGCCATGGAGGTCTACAAACAAACTCTTGCTTGAAAGGGCATGATAGTTTGCTGGTTTTCATCATGCAGACATTGATTTGGCAATTTTAGTAAGATGTTATAGCCATTTAAATATCCTTTTTTTAACAGTATGGCAATGCTGTTCATCTCCATAGTTTTTATTTGTTAAATTTTCCAAATAGCATTTAATTACTAAATACCTTAAAAGTGGTATTGATGGATTCCTCTCACTACGTACTATCCATATGTAGTCGACTTTACCCGTGATTCCGCCCCTATGCCCCACAATCTGGGTCCTGATAGTAGGGGAGGGCATGAAGTAGATCAGGGAAATTGCGAGATGATTTATGAATTCTGGGCATATTTTGTAAGCAAAATCTCAAGCCAATTAGCTACCTAACTTTGCCTAGTTTTGAAGTTAGCCCTAAACAAAGGGGGGTCTTTGCCCTCCCCTGGACTCCCCCCTATTCAGGGCACTTCTTGAAACATAACTTGTGCAAAATACCTCGATAACCACCATCCTCAGCCTGCTACTGGCGAGCTGTGTACTGGAAACCCTCGATGAATTACCTGCATACGCTGTTATGTTCTTTCAATAGATGGCAGAATATTCCCCATTGTTTACAATATAATTATAGTGCCCTCTATTGAGTGGTCACATCATTATCAGTCCTAGGTTCCTATCCTGAGGAATATAGGAGACGGTCCCAATTGCTATCATGGTGCAGCCCCCTCTTGGCTAGGGCTAATTTCAAAACTAGGCAAAGTTAGGTAGCTAATTGGGTTGAGATTTTGCATACGAAATATGCCTGGAATTCATATATCACCCCGCAATTTCCCTGATCTACTTCATGCCCTCCCCTACTATCAGGACCCAGATTGTGGTGACCAGGGTTGGAATCGCACAATATATCCACTATGTATGAAGAGTAGATGTTGAGAGGAATCCATCGATACCTTTTTTGAGGTATTTAGTAACACGGCGTTATTCGGAAGATTACTATAAAGAATTGTATAAATTGTGAAAAACTATGTGGAAATATATGATTTAAAAAGAATGCATGGAATACGTACCCAAGGAAGAAGTACTTTTTTTGTGGATGGAGTTGATGGGCAGTAGAGTGGGTCAGTTTTTAACTTTAAGGGTAAACCTTCATATATATGGCTGCGGCCAAGTGTTTTAATATCTCGTCACCTGGCATTGATGAGTTAAGAAAAGACTGCTTACCAATTTTCAGGGTCCTAGGATTAGTGTAATGTGTCAGGAACTAAAGTTAAAGTATGCTTGGTAATTCTTTCTAATGTGTCTGTATCCCACTGTTAGGAAGTCCCTGTTACTCCAGCCAACAAGCTAGCAGGGCACTCCTGGGAGTCCATGGATATAGGGGCGTGGGGTGTGTGAATATGAACAAAATCTCTCGATACCGTATTCCCTATAAGTAGTTCTGCCCTTGTACTCCCTCGCAATTGCCATCTTCCTGAATGTGGGGGTTCTGCACCGGGACCCTCCACCACCAATTTTTTTTTTTTTTTTTTTGCAAGAGTTAGTAAAGCACCATGAGATTAAAAGGTCTTCCTTTGTAGTTTTATGGAAAAAGAGGTGTGGATAAATATTTATTTTTTAGTTTTCTACATCTAATTTGCTGTTCTCAAAAGAAATTTTGAATACTAATACCTGCAATTTTTCTTTTTTACTTACTTGGTGGTAAGTTTTAGTACTGAATTATAATTTTTTTTATGTCAAGTCTGCAGTTTGAGTTTTTTTTACACGTTTTTGGGCAATCATCCATATGATTACAGCAATGTTGTAATCGTTTGTCTAACCAGAAATTTTTAGAAAAAAATCTCCATAGCCACTGTAACACTGTGTATACTGTTCCAATCCATAGGGGAATATAAATCTAAAGACTTTTTTTTTTCTTTCTTTTTACTAGCGATTGTCAGGGAATGATGGGTAGAGAAGCTGTCAAAAACCCTGGTTGTGAAAATGTTTGCATTAAAATTGATTATAGTGAATTGTGTAGATAGGGAAAAATTGCTAGGAATGAAAGGATTTTTATTAACCCATTCACACCAGGCGATTCTGGCTTTGTATCATAGGGGAAAATTGCTAGGAATGAAAGGATTTTTATAATTAAGAAATAATTTTCAAAAATCAAAGTAATACATGAAATGGTTGCCATATTGCAGTAGTTACTTGTGTGGTCAATGTAGGCCTTAACACAGTAATATAAACATTGTGATTAACTCTGAAAAATGGAATGGGGGCAACAATATATATGTATATATATATATTGTCATATATATATATATATATATATATATATATATATATATATATATATATATATATACAAATATATACATATATATACATATATATAGATATACAGACTAAATCAACAGCTTTTTAAATATTTGGGAATCCATTCCAACTTTTGGTAAATATGTTAATATACTCCACAAATCCTACCTAACCCCCTAGCCAGGGGATAGACCTCTTTTGGACCTCTGTGGTTTGTATATGTTTTTCTAACTATATAACCCAGCTAATGCCCTAGGCAGGGGGTAGAAACCCCTGGACCCCCTGGGGAGTAAACTTAAGTGGATGTGGGGATACAATCTCACTGTAGCAAATAAAACTGAACTTTTATGTTAATACTTTGGTTTCTAAATAAGATTGGCTGTCTGCAAACCACATAACTCTTAATATAGAAATACCAAAGTTGTACCTTTATCCAGTTATGTCATAGTCTGGATTTCTTGGTATCAAATCTTCTCAGTTTCACCACTTTGGACAACTGATGATGCTCTGATATCAAACATTGATGGATATTTATTTTTTTATTTATATATATATAATTTTTTTTTTTTTTTGCTGTAATATTGTTTGATAATTGACTATCAAAAATCTTACTGATGATTGTCAAGGAAGGTTGTGGAACTGTCAAAATTCTGGTTGTGAAAATTCATATGCACAGTTGATTCTAAATTATAAAGAATTATATAGATTACTGGGAAAAACTGTGTGGAAATATATAATAAAAAAATATATATATATGGAATACATACCCGTAGAAGAAGAAATACTTACGATATAAAATATTCAGTAGTATGTAGTAATACATAACCTTGTTGACATGTCACAAAAGTAAAGGGGTCATTGTAGGATTTAATTTGCTTATAATTAGTGTTTGCATATCTTACCATAACCAATTTATATTGACTTGTATTAATGTTTACATTATGGTGTCAAGTCCAACACTGACTATGTAACTAAGAAGTACAATAGGTGAACTAGTTCATTTATTACTACACACTTTTGAAAAAATATATATTTTGAACATGAATTTTTTTTGTTCTATGTATTTTGTCTATTTTGATTTTGTTAAAGATCTTAAATTTCTCAGTTCACGTAAATCTATTAACCCATTGACAGCAGATGGCATGATTTGTTGCCAAGGCAGAGTAGGTCATAGACGCAGATGGCACTGTGCCAGACAATGTAAACCCACCATCCGACTGTATGCATATTTTATTAAAACCGTGACCAATGGTTTAATCTGTGCATGTGCATATTATCACCAGCACTTCAACAAAGACCCTTCAATTCTTAATGATTATGCATTTGGTTAGTTAAATTCTTGGCAATGATTATATATTTCTGAAATAGGTTGCTGAAAAAATGTATTGTTAAATATACTGACTTAACACTTGGCAGAGATGCCCATTGTGTTAAAAAAATAAATTTGAAAGTTTCAGTAACTATTGACAAACAAGCAATGGCAGCAGTTCATCTGTCAGTGATTTTTGCAACTGAAAGGAACCTCTAATTATCACCCCATTGAAGTGAGTAGGTGAAAAGAGGTCGGAGGTGCAGAATGGCATTAGTATGGACTGTGTGCACTTATCTAGCCAGCAGCAATGGCATTACGCAAATGTAGGCCTCAGCGTAAATGCGTTAAAATGTATTTTCTATAGTTCTTGTCATATGGTATGAGTATACATGACATTTTAGCAAAGTGATACTGCATTAGTTACACAACTGAATGTAACTTAGTTTGTATGTTTAACAAAAAAATGCATAAAAATAAAAGAGGCACTTATAGATTGATCATACAAAGAAACCTGCAAAAGCTATTGAAATGAGATTTTTATTTTTTTGAATGTCCTAAGTTTGGCTCTTGTCAAAGGGGGGGGGGAGAAAGAGAAATGTTTGTTTGAAATAATTTTAGTGTTAAGCTATAGATTCCTTTTTAATCCATGTTGATTGATGTACCTAATTCTAAAGCATAGTTCTATTTTATTTTTTGCAGAGCGGGAGGAGAAGAAAGAGCGAGGAGAGAAAGATAAGGATAGGGGTGAAAAGGACAAAGATCGAGACAGGGATAAGGATAGAGACCGCAAAAAGCGCAGCAGATCCAGATCAAGGGAGCGTCGCAAGCGCAAGTATGTTTTATCTTATTCAAATATCATGACATTTTTTTAATTGATGAAATTTGGCTAAAATATGATATACATTTAAAGAGAAATTATAGCTTTGCTAACAAGTCTACAATTTTTTTTTTCATAGGTCAAGATCCAGGTCCAGGGGTCGATCAAGATCCCGCTCACGCTCCAGAGACCGTCGCAAGTCTCGCCGCAAGAAGCCTTCACTGTACTGGGACAAACCACCACCTGGCTTTGAACACATCACACCAATTCAGTACAAGGCTATGCAAGGTGTGTGAAATGGTGCTACCCCCCTTTCTAATTCTGATTGTATGTTTAGATTTATGTTCTAAAATTGTTACCTAATTGCACTGAATGGTACCTGGTTTATTGACTAAATTAGGAATTAACTACTGTGGCTGACTGACAAGTATTTCTTTTAACAGCTGCTGGCCAGATCCCTTCCAATGTGACAGTACCCTTGATTGCACCACCAAGTGCAGGGACCGTACCAGTTCCTGTGCCTGCATTGCCAGAAGTTGCTAGTGTACCTCAGACAGTGCCTGTGCCTGTAGTGGGCTCCACCATCACCAGACAGGCCCGACGTCTGTATGTGGGCAACATTCCTTTTGGTGTAACTGAAGAGGAAATGATGGAATTCTTCAACCAGCAGATGCACCTAGCTGGTCTTGCCCAGGCTGCAGGGAACCCGGTCTTAGCTTGCCAGGTAAGCAACCTTGTGTCTATGTAACAGGGTTACTCAAAGTGTGGTTTTGATGAAAATTTTGTTTTAATGTTTTTGATTTGTAATTTATAGTAAAATACATTTTTTTCTGCAGGTAAACCTGGACAAGAACTTTGCGTTCTTGGAGTTTCGATCAATTGATGAGACCACTCAAGCGATTGCTTTTGATGGCATTAATTTTAAGGGTCAGAGTTTAAAAATAAGACGACCTCATGATTATCAGCCAATGCCAGGCATGTCGGAGCATCCGACCCTCACCATGCCAGGTACGACACAGATCCCAGGTATGAAGCTCATGGAGCACATGCAGCGTATTGAGGGATTGCTTTTGAAGACTGCTTTATCAGCTTAGTGCTCCTGGTAATGCAAAATATTAAATATCATTGTTTTGATTTATGGCTGTGCCATACTTTTTGCAATTAAATGTGCATTTACTAGGGACACTTGGAGAGTACGGTAAAGCAGTTTAGATGAGGCAGTTCCAAAAATATGTCTGTGTGTATTCCATTATTCTTTTTCTGTCTTTAGATCTTAGTACTTGAAATATGAGATTCTGCTAGATGGCATTATATTGAAAAAGTGAATATAGTTGAGCTATAATTATGATCAGAACATTCAGAATAGGAAGTATAGGTGAAGCATGGTTTCTTTACAGTTATTGCAGGTGTGGTGTCAACAGTGGTCCCCGATTCACCCCATAAGATCTTTATTGGTGGTCTGCCTAATTACCTTAATGAAGACCAGGTATGTTTGTAGCTGCTGTGTTTGACTTGCGGCCCAGCGGGTTGGAGAGCAGCCGAGGTAGCCTGGCTGTCCAACAAGCACACAGGTTTTGGGTTAATGCGTGTAGTGTCTGCTTTTGTTTCATCTCTCTATAATTTCTCTTGCTGGTCTTAACTTACAGTCAAACTGCCTTTTCTGAATTTTGATTTACAATCTCTCTCTCTTTCCTCCTCTCTCTAGTTTTTAAGTTTGTAGGATAGACTGATACAACTTTGTTGATTATGGGAAGGGTATCTAGTTTTCTTCTATATTTACGGCATTTGTGCTAGTTGTCACTGAAGGCTCATGACAGCCAATTTGCCTTTGAAATAATGTTGTGACTTGAAGGATACCTGTGTGGTTGTTTATTATTTATTTTTATTTTCTTTATTCAGTTTGACTATGAAAAGTGGTTTGAAGATAAATGTTCCTCCAACATTTTTAGTAGACAAACTTTGGATATTTTTACATGTATTATAATATTTTTGTTGATATCTGTGACTGCCAGATGGAATACTGTCCCCAAAAATTGATGGCAGTTCTTAGTTCATTTAAAGTAGTGCTAATGATTTTCTTGAGAGATATGAGGTCTCAAGATTTTTAATGTGACCTTGTGTAAGGTAAGTGAATTACAATCTTGATGTTGAAAAAGCCTCTCTGATTAACGTACTGGAATGGAAACTTGAGAGAATGAATTGACCGCTTCAAGTTCATTTATTTATGACATATCTTGCATCTCATGCTGTCAGAGAGGAGTGTTCCATACAGATTGTAAGATTAATATTTCAGCTAAAGGTGGATAAAAAGGAAAATATCACGTTCCTGTGAGTCACTTATCACAGCGTTTTTACCTGCACTGTTAGAGTTGTGCTGTTTGAAAAACCTGGAGATTGTCATAATCCAGTTAAAGCAGTCTCATAGTCAGACCAATGCAAATGCAGTTGAAAATAAGGATAAGTGACGCAAGGTGAGGGTGGAACAAGCGGAGGGTGTGGATAAAGAAGGGAAGGGTCAGGTTGGTTCAGATGAAGTGAGGAAGGCCCGTCTTCGGCGCATCTCTTGCAGGCTTATACGCAGGTCAGGACAGGTTAGATGCAGCGGGCAGCCGCCGCCACCCCAGCAAACAGCATCTTATTGGAAGCAGATGCATCCCAGCTCATACCGACTATGGTGCCTCTCGTTGTAGTATTTATCAGTCACATTAAGAGTTAAGGTGTTCAAATTTTCAAGGCTCTGATTGGGGCTTAGGCACTCTTTTCCTCATTTTGGCTTTAATGATGAGCTCACCACATTGAATGTGATGAGGGCTACTTGTTTATTCTATTCTTTTGTTATTTTGTTTTTCACAAAATTTACAATTCAATAAGATCATAAAAGTTACATGGTGATGATGCCCCTGTAGACAAAATTGTCCTTTTTATTTTACACAAGGAAGCCTTGTAGCATAAGCCTTGGTATAGCCATTCAAAAAATTTTGATGTTGGACAGATTGTCAAACTGTGTTGTCCTTTTCCAGAGTTCTCTTTCAGAGTTCTCTTTCAGAGCTCTTTTTCAGGGTTTTCTTTCAGGGATCTCTTTCAGAAACTTACTTTTACAGGGAATTACTCATGGGCCTTAGTTTCGAGAGGGGAATACAAAGCATTTATTCTTTATTATGACTGAATAATAAGTGTATAGCAACTCATTTGGAAACCAAATATACTCATCCTGTCTTTTTGCTTTCTTCCCCCGTTTGTTTCCCCTAGCGAAGGGTTCGTGGTTGAATGCCCTAAGCGGCCCATTTGTACTGCCCATGATAAAGCCTGCCTCACTATGCATATCATAATGAACCGTCCTGACCAAGGCAAGTTCTAGTCTTTTGGTCGTACGTTGGCGCACCAAT
>BOPN01001761.1:200114-207614 GCA_017312705.2 Penaeus japonicus | reverse complement strand
CATACATACATACATTATACACAATCAATTATAAATGCTGCAGATGTTCACAATATTGGTAACCATGGACTGCTTATGACATACCATCCATTTATAGTAGTTTCAGTTGTGAAATTGGCCAACTATAGCAATGACATTGGCCCTGATAACTGGGGAGGGCATAGTGGAAAATTGCTGGGTAAACATAGAACACAATTGAAAATGAATTATGCAAATAAAGATGTGATTTCTAGGTGGCTCGACCCACTTAAACTCTCCTTAACCCATTCGCGCTGGTCGATGTCCTATGAAGAGGTTGAAAAATGTCTAGGGATCCAGGTGGCGTCCAGAGACGTGCATTTTCTCACCGATTTCTGGGAGGGGCAATGTGACGTGCTGAAACGTCGGGATTTTTTTTTACATAATTTCTTAGACTATTACTTTAGTTTAGGTGTTTGAGTGTCATAAAATGAGATACAATGTTAAAAAAAATGATGTCACAGAAAACTACGTGATATTGATGACATCATGGTAATTTCTGCTTCTTGATTGGTTGAATGAAAAGATCAAAAAGATCCGAGTCGAAAAACTCTTGTAAAATCAAATGTGTTTGGCCAAGAAATAAAATAGAGTAAAAAATTACTAATGCAATACTACTTTGTTGTTGATTACTCGTGATATCACATCTTGTTACATCACAAGGTACATGTACATACTCATGTATGTGTATGATTATTCATATTCTTTTCAGTTTGGTTAAAAAAAAAAAAAAAAAAAAAATGATGGCCCATTAACCCACACAGGACGGGTGGTACAGTACTGTACCGCGCATTCAAAAGCCCAGTGGCCGGGCGGCACAGTATTGTGCCAGCCATTCAATTGATTTAGGCCTAATAATTCGAACGCCCCGGCATTTGGACATTCAAGGCTAGAATTCCCCCGTCGTGGATGGGTTAAGATATTGCTTCCCCTTTCCTTTGGTATTTTCACATAGAAGTGAAGAATATAGGCAAAGTTCAATCAAATAAAACTAAGAAGGCATTACTGTATCATGTTTTTTTACTAAAATAACTCCTCTGAACAATGCAATATTTTTACGTGCCTTTACATTGTAGACGCATTCATGAAAACCATAAGAATAGTGTGGGAGAAAAACACTCTTGAAAGGATCAACATGGCCCCCCGCAGCGAGAAAACGCCCCGGCACAAAGCGTTGTGTGCTTGTTATCTTCCGGGCATTAGTGGGAGTAGCCGAAAATGTCCCGTAGTGAATGGGTTAAAGGATTTTTTTTTTACCGAGGTTCCATGAAAGCCAGTAATTAGATTGGTATGGTGTCAACCTATGGTCGCAGCCTCCACGCCTGTTGGTCTGATGGTTCTGGGAACATGGTTGTGATTGGCTTCTTGTTTGATAATTTATGATGGATATTTGCTGAAACACTGTAACCGGTCAACACTGAAGAAAACTACTATAAATGGTCAGTGCACAGCATAAGCAATCCTTCAGTGGGGCACTTTAAGAATGTTTTTACTGTGATTAATGGTGTTTCTGTAGCAAGAAAATATGGTTAGAGCTATATTACTTAATTGAATTTGAAATATTTATCAAGTGGGTGGAAATAATAGATTATGCAGTATACTGTAATGTACATATTAATTTTTTTTGAAAATGCCAGTCATATGAAGATCTTTCAATTAACAAAATTTAACAAAAAAAAGTTTTCTATACTGTTACTATCTGGTAAAGTAAAACATATTTTTGGCTTATTGGCCAAGGTTACCTGTAGATTTTTAAAAGTAAGATGTAATACTAAAACAAACAAAAATGTCAGTAATAAAAAAAAATCTCTTACAAGAAAATGGTAATAGTAATGTATGATATTAGTTAACATGCTATAAGTTCATGGTTTGGTTCTGCTGATAGTTATAATTATTTTTCCCAAAGTGGAAATAATTCTTGGCACCTTTACCAACTTTGCCAAGTTTTCTAGATAGACCTGGCAGCTCTTCAGTTTTAAATTACATCTGGAGAATTTTCCCTTGATATATTTTTTGTTTTTGCTTCTATTTATACATTTTTACTTTTAGGCCATCCATGGATTAAATGGAATGCAACTTGGAGACAAGAAGCTTGTGGTGCAAAGAGCAAGTGTTGGAGCAAAGAATGCCAATGCAATGGCACAGGCCCCTGTGCAGATCCAAGTTCCAGGTTTACAGCTGCAGAGTGGCTCAGGCCCTGCAACTGAAGTTTTGTGCCTCATGAACATGGTGAGTGCCATTTGTTATCCATTTACTTGTCAGTTATTGCAGTATCAACTTTTTTTTTAGAAGCAGCTATTCAGTATTAATGTATGGTCACAAGCATAGTATTCATACTTTTTAAAAGGTCTTACATGAACACTTGATCCCTGATTTCAAATTCAAGGCCATGTATAATTATTGTTAATTATACATGTTAATGGTTTAAAGTTTGTAATTGTGAATAATAATTCAAATCTGCATGTTCCCATATTTTTCATAAAGTACACAAGGAAAAATATTGACAATCCTAAATATAGTAGTCAGGTTAGAGAAAGGAAGTAAGTGATTCTATATTCTCTGCAAACATAATTTTTTTATAAAGCAAATCAGTTTAATGTTACTCCATTCGTTAATTTCAAATTTTCATTTACCATCAGGTAACACCAGAGGAGTTGAAGGATGACGAAGAATATGAAGACATCCAAGAGGACATCCGTGAGGAATGCAGCCGCTATGGCATAGTGCGCTCAGTTGAAATTCCACGGCCTGTTGAAGGAGTTGAAGTCCCAGGAGTGGGCAAAGTGTTTGTAGAATTCAACTCTGTACTTGACTGCCAGAAGGCACAACAGAACCTCACTGGCCGCAAGTTTGCCAACCGTGTTGTCGTCACTTCATACTTTGACCCGGACAGATATCATCGACGTGACTTTTAAGTTCAATTGATTGGTGCCCCCCTTTGATATAATGCACATGGAATTAGATCAGCACCTATTTAATCTTTCTGTCAATATCTTTTTAAGTTTAATCAAATAATTTATAATCATGTTAAATACCCACTTCAAAGTAATCTTTTTGCTTTTGTTGGGGGAGGGGCAAGACAAAAAAGTAAAAAAATAAAAATAAAATAAAAAAAATACATGACCAAGTAAGGTACTAGCATGATAACTGTAGAGCAAGCAAAGATTAAAGTTTTATTTCTATGGCAGGATAACCAGCTTGGTTAAAGGCCAAATGTTTGGCAGTGTGAGGTATTTTTTTTCGCATTTTATTTCTATGGATGTAGAGATATTTCAAAGAACCTGAAATTTCATTAAATTGTAATAATTTTTATGTGATTAGGCTTGTAATAAAAGGCCTGGATGTTTGTTTAGATGTAGTGAGACATTCAGTTTTGTAACAGTTCTCTATATTTTGTTTAGTGCATAAAAAGCATGACCAACTTTCTGTATGTTTCACCACTTATTTTAACCAGTAAAGTCTTCAAATTAATTGTTTTTAATTTATAGACCATTTCTATATTACTGACAGTGAATTAGTGTATGTTACGCTTCTAGAAAAGAATTTCCTTTGGAAATGCCTTTGACAAAGTTTAAAGTTACCCCCTTGAAAAAGGTTACGGCAGCACTAATTTGGTATCTGCTTTAGGAATATTTGTGGTTTAAAGGTTAATAATAATAAGTCTTGTTTAAGGAGTTTATTGGTGAAAATAAAGCAATGTATATTGCATTGCTATAGATGCAATTTAAAAAAGGAAACTGCTTTATGTTAAAAAGAAGACTTGATTTAACGTCAAATTTCCAAACGAAAAGCTTTACTTAGAAAATATTGTAATGGTTTTTGAAATTACATATTTCCTAGATATAATGTTATTCTCACATTGCTTGTTCTAAAGTCAACTTCAAAAATCTAAATTAGTGTAGTCCAGAAATTTTGGTTACAGTTATATGAACAACTCTTGACAAGAGATGGTGTACAAGATTTCTTTGGTATATATGATAAGACTTATCAATTACGTATCTAATGTGCGTCAAAAGCTTCAACTTGCAAGTCACATCATTCAAAATTAAAAAGCAAATCATATAAACATTAACTTGCCATATCAATAACTAAAAAATTTAACTATAAAATGACCACGAATGGATAAAGAAAAAATAGTTGGTTGCTATATTAGCGGTTAAATCGTCGAACAGAAGAAGCATTTCGCATTGTGTTCTTGAGTTTGACAGCCAAGGGAAGAGAATTATGAGGCTGCCTCTTGCTAGGACAATACGATGATGTGTGCGCTGTATCACCTGTTGCTCCGCAGTTGGGGCATGTATAACTTCTTAGCACAGGGCATACAAGTTTCCCATAATCATTCCTGTTAACAGATATATTAGGGTTGAAAAAGTATAGAAAATAGTTAAACAAAATGACTTGATAGGCATGAATGAATATTCATGAAGATCAGATAAATTAATCAGAATTTTGTGATAAAGGTTTGTAATGCAGCTGTGTAGAATAAGTTTCATACCTTTAACAAAAATAACAAGAGTTAAAGCTCCACTAGTATTTATGCTAAAATAAAGCAAGGGATTATGACATAATTCAACATTACAACTTTGCAACAGGAACAAACAAAAAATGACAACTTTTTGCATTGAGATTGTGAGCATATTTCAAAAATAGTCTTATCATTTTCTTGGTTGACCTCCAGTTCTAATTTTCTTCACACCTACCTGAGGGGATGGCTTAAAAAATTCTTGGCCATTGCTCCATTACTTTTGCAGAATCCACAGAATTTAGTGCCTGACATCTTTTTCTTCAAGCTCTGTAATACAATTATATTAACTAAGACTTTCCTAGATAGTCTGGCCGCAATGCATTTGATTGTTTATTTATAGAAATGATGGTAGTTTTGATTATATAACATTTAGTATCACAGTGTATAGGAAGAATACAATACAAATATCTTCTTAATTTAGTTTAAAATTAATTCTTTAATGTGAAAGTATAACAAAACCTGTGAAGATTCCAGCAAGGAAGGACTAGAAGCTGGATACGAGACATCCCAATCATTAGAGCCAAGATATTTCTGTGAGATAAGAAGAAACACCTTGGCTTAAGACACTTTCTGCTTACTTTGTTAAAACCTATGTGTTAGAGATAGATGTACATAGACTGGCAAACAAAACTACAAACATCTATATGTATTTATGTATGTATGTTTTTTTTTTGTTTATCATTATTACTGTTCCTTGTACTTTCAACTACAATGAAACTAGTATTTCTTGTTCTACCTCTCATACATCTTTTGATATATTTTTAACAATATTTGAGTATCTATCAACTGAAGGTTCTTTAAGTCATTCATTCTTAAGTAAAAGATAACATACAAAAATAATAGAATGTCAGAGTAATAGTAGTTAAAATGAGGCTATAAATGAATTACACAATATGATCCTTGTATACCTTTGCTTCAGGTATAAATTCACCATGATCTTTGTCCTCATATAACGGATGTTCCCAAGGTGTACACTTGGAGCCTAAAAGAAGTATAAAAAGTAATATCATCTCTGTTAAAAACTTAAATGTTACAAATTATACAGAAAATTAAAATACACTCAAAACTTCACTGTCTCATAGCTGGGACACTAAAGTATGCATGCAAGTTTATTAAAGTAATTGATAGAAATCCAAACAGTATACCAATCATAATTATGAAAACCTCAAGAATCCTTTTCCTGATTGTTCTATTCACCACAAAACCTTACCATCTGCAAAACTTTTGGAGCTCATTATCTGCTTCTCACAATGCTCCAATCTCTCTTCTGTGTTCACCATACTATCACCATCTTGCTCTACTTTGACCATGTCCTGTGGACAGGCTTTTAGATTGTCTCCTCCAAAACTTGTGTTGCTATGCATGGTTCTGTGAAGTTGCAAGGGATCCTCCCAACTATTCCATGTTGCTGGTGGAGGCTGGTATTGCTTCTTGATTGTGTCTCCTAATGTATGATGTTCAAAGTGAGCAATAGATGCCATTGCATGTATGACATTGTTGTAGATGTGCAAAGACCAGCAAGAGTAAAAGAGATTAGCAAAAATTTATGCTTTCAATCAGTCTCTCTCTCAAGTACAATATATTGTTTAGTTCTCTACAATATGCAGGCGCTAGAAAAAAAGATTTTCTATCTGGAATGACTAATATACTTGATATTGGAAGTGATTACATAGTAATCAAAGGGATGGGAGCTATCTTCTCAATGCCACTTATCTCTGTAACTTTTTTTGGTATATTTTGCCACATTAAACTGACATCAAATCAGAGTCAAAGGAATAAAAAGGTGTTTAGGTGAAAATATAAATGAATCTATTGTTGCCAGGATTTCATATATACATGCAGTCTATTGTGCTTTTGTTTTATTTTTTATTTTTTACACAGTGCTTAGTCACTAAGGAGTCAAATTGGTAGGCCTACTTGACCTTGCCTGTTTAACCTCATTCCTTAACTTTCTTGGGAAAAATATCTATATTTCTAATGATGATGGTGATAATAGTAACATTTGTAACAATAATAAGTGTAATGACAATAAAACCTTTTTCCCCCAAAAAAATCATGAAATAGGGTAAACAGGTAAGGTCAGGTAAGCCTATTAATTGACTCCTTTGTAACTGAGTACTAGCAGAACTATCCAAGAGTGAAAGAAAAACTAATATGGTGGAAACGCCTTATGATAATCAGACAGAAATTATAGTAGGAGTAGATAACAATGTGAAATATTCCCACACTCTTAGTACCAGCTCAGCAACCTATTCAGCCCAATTTTAGTGTCAATCTAGACTCCTTATGCATCAAAACAACATCTTGCTTACCAAAGTCAAGTTCCAGTTCCTGCTTTAGGCTTGGTCCATCATGCAAAATCATAGGCCTATTGTTACTTGCTTGATCTTGAACTCCTGTAACACCCTGTTTGACATCCTCCCATGCTTGATTCACATCAACACTATTACAAGGACCTCCAAGGGACTGACTGTCAACCCCACAGAAAGAGGACTGAAGCTGCTGTGTCGTGGCCAAGCCTGGCAATTTAAAAATAATTGAAGTTTCAGTCATGAGTTTAGAATATATCAACACGAATGTCTAATACAAAGACTCAAGTAGAATATCATCATACAAAATAAAGATTTATATGGACTGACTGTGAACTATTTTCATCTGTCAATAGGTGAAGGGGAAGGGGAAGGGGAAAGGTAGGGGTTGAAAGTAAAGAAAGAGAGAGAGAGAGAGAGAGAGAGAGAGAGAGAGAGAGAGAGAGAGAGAGAGAGAGAGAGAGAGAGAGAGAGAGAGAGAGAGAGAGAGACAGAGAGAGAGACAGAGAGAGAGACAGAGACAGAGACAGAGACAGAGACAGAGACAGAGAGAGAGACAGAGAGAGAGACAGAGAGAGAGACAGAGACAGAGACAGAGACAGAGACAGAGACAGAGACAGAGACAGAGACAGAGAGAGAGAGAGAGAG
>BOPN01001761.1:187614-195114 GCA_017312705.2 Penaeus japonicus | reverse complement strand
GTTAGTTTCACCCCAAGGAGTCACTTCTGACCCTCATGATGATAAAGGACAAGGAAAGAAATTACAGAAAAGGGCAATGCAATGCAATGGCTATTGTGTCCGTAACTTTTCTGATGTGAATGGCTCTGCCCTTACTATTTTGACCATTTATCATACCAAACTTCAGTCGAGTTGAAAACTGTTGGTATTAGAGGAGGGGGAAACTTCACACTTGTGATATAGAGGATACAGAGTTAGTACTCGAGCTTGTGGAAAATACAAAAATAAAATGCCAGTATGTATATGAGGAATATTTCCAAATCTGTTGTGTTTCCCCTTCATCATTAAATGCTGTGTCACTGGTACACCATTTTCAGGAAAAGAGAGGAAGAAAGAAAAGAAACCACAGAAAATAACATAAAATTAATGCAAAAAATATGAACACTGAGGAGCGATCAGCTTTGGTCAGACACAGCAGTAGGCAAGATTCCAAATGTTACAACTTCTGAAGTTTCATCAAGGGTACTTGTTAAGGAAGCAAATGATTAATTTCAAAGATATGTTGAATGCCATACCACTTACTACTACTTCACCAACACTGATAAAAAGAAGTATATTTAACCAGCAGCAGATAACTTTTTCCCTTAGTATACAAGTATAGAAAAGTTGCCATATCCATGAAAATATAGGGCCTAGAAATTTTAAAGTAGTCAGGCAACAAACAGCCATCAAAACAAAACAGCCACATAACTGCCGGTCAATTAACACTACCCCCTCTCCCCCTTGACAAAATCCCATCTTTCACTTACCACTTCCAAAAGAGTTGCAGCTGAGGTCATACTGGGGGGCACTAAGGCGTGCTACTTCGGCAGGCAACCACGCCAATGGCTGGTCCAGGTCCAGGTCCCAGAGGCCGCCTCCCTTGTACCTGCAGAGTGTGGAAGTGTGGTTCTAAGTGACTACGCTTGTGTGACTTACATTATGTACAAAATGTAACTCCGTTCTGACTCAGCGTAACAGTAAGACAGGTTGTGTAATCTAAAAATGACTTGGGGCGAGATGTTTGGGTAGTGCTTTTGCTCCAGTGATGTCTTCGCCAACTTCCATGTGCCGGTTTCGGAAATTTTATTAGCAAGATTCAATGCAACCATCCGGTCAGTAACTTAAACACAAATTTGCTTGGGGAAATATATGTGCCTTAGATAAAAAAAAGTGTGATAATTCAGTGTATTTAAGCATATCTGCCTGGATAATCATCTCGATGAGGTCGCGTGATATGCTGCAGATGAAAGGAATTTAAAATAAACAATTTCTCCAAAGGCGAGGAATCAGAAGCCATTTCAGTGGGGAACCTACACAGTTATTGCAGCTTGTGGACCCTAGGCCCTCTTTATCTGACTTGAACAAACAGGCTTACCATTGTAAGCACTTTTAGTTCTATAAAATTAAACCAAATACCCAGCACACACTAACTTACCCTGGATATTTATCCATTTTAACGACGTAACTTACAACGATGCTTCTCCCTTGGCCTCCTTCTCAAACACTGGCAATTCTATCAAAACTTCCAAATAATTGTCAAACACGGCTATGGAACTTGATTTTATCTTCTTTTTATTTTATTTTCTTGGTGACAGTTGAATTGGAGATGGGTGAAAATCCATTGACGTTTCTGAATTTCTCTAAAGTTTTATTTAATAATTTGTATTGGTTACCTCGGGTCCAATTACTGCGCAGTTTAGTGTTCCAAGACACAGAGAGAATGTATATGGAGTTTATGTTGTTGCCATCATTGACTATGAAAAGCACTTGGAAATTGAAAATCAAGAGTAATCTTGAAGTTTACTCTCGATAAAATACATTTCGTCTTTGCAAAGATTTATACTAGTCTGTTTTATTCAACTTTCCAGGTCCGTGTTGCTACTTTTATTTGGGTGAAGGTATATAAAAATAATATCATGATAATGGTAATAATGTATAAACATTTTCTTCTCTTTTTAAATTTACGCATTTGGAGTAGTCGAAGGAAAATCCCCACACATGCCTGCACATTCCTGTATCTTTACTAGAATTCTACTTCTGAAGAACATCTCTATAGTTCCCATTATATTAAATTAGTATTAATAAGTAGTTTACATAGAGAAATCAGAGTCGTTCATGCATTTGATATCCATACAGCCATATCATCATTCTAGAATCTGTGTGTGTGTGTGTACACAAACATACATGCATACATACATACACACACACACCCACACACACACACACACACATATATATATATATATATATATATATATATATATATATATATATATATATGTGTGTGTGTGTGTATGTGTGTGTGTGTGTGTGTGTGTGTGTGTGTGTGTGTGTGTGTGTGTGTGTGTGTGTGTGTGTGTGTGTGTGTGTGTGTGTTACATGTTTAATTACGAGAGCGAGCTGAGCTCCTGGGGATCCTTCTGCTGTACTTAGATTATCATATAACTTTCTGAGTTGATATACATTTTTGACACATGTAACGTGTTCTGGAAGGTTGTTTCATTGATTAATAATCCTCTTTAGAAAACTTCTCTTCTTTACATCCTTGTCACCGCGTTTTACTCTTAACCCCTTCGACACGATGACGCGTATACTGCGTCATCGCAGGGCTCGCGTCAAATCCGAGGACGCGCATACTGCGTCATGGCTCAGTTCTGGTGGAATTGCGTTTTCTTTCTTCCGGATACTGTACGAGATCTTTCAGAATAGAGGTCGGATATGATACGATATATTACTTGACTTTCATTATTAATAATTTATTACATAAGAGTGGGATTTGCTTATACCAGGGGAGGCATTGATGGGCCCTGCTAGCAATCATTTTATTATTTATTTATGGAACATTATGTAAAAATATAAAACATATTATGATTAGTTTACCATACTATTTCAATCGTTTTCTTTGGTTATCTGAGTGAGGCCTCCCACCAAGGTCACTCTTTCCATCTTCCTCCCAACCCATGTAAATAACTTGTCACATGCATATGGGGGAAGAGGTTAACTATGCATATTTTGATATATAACACATGATGATTATGTTGAGGTTTTGGCTATAAACTTGTAGAGGTTTTGGCTTAAAACTTGTCATATTCAGTAGCGACGTTTAAAATTTGGCGCGCGCCGGCAGCTCGGATACGGCGCGAGGAGCGTTTTCTACTGCTCGGAGTGAAGGGGTTAACCTCTAACGATTTACCTCTTCTTCCATTTAATTCAGAATCACAAAATTTTCCATACCTAACTTCCCTGCTCTTGACTTATGATTGAAAAAAAAGAAAGCTATATGACTATGTTTTCTTCTTTCCTCGAATGTTGTAAATTTTAATTACTTCCATTTAGCTCCGTGAGTCCCTTATAGTTAGACGCCCATCTGTTGGCCGCTCGGTCTAGTATATCTTTATCGTTTCTTAGTTTGTGGACTCCATACTGGTGTAGCGTCTTCTAGAGGTGGTCTTAGGATGATTTTCTTTACCGTAACTCCTTTCACATACATTAATGTTCTCTTCATGTTTACAGTCTTTGATGACATCTTGTGGACTTTCTCATTAATGTGATCCTCTGGGTTTAGATCCCCACTTCATGTATTCCGAGAACTTTTTCCTTTGTTGACGTATCTAATAGTGTTTCTCCTAGTATGTACTGGTGTTCAGTTTTTTTTTTTTTTTTTTTTTTTTTTTTTTTTTTTTTTTTTTTTTTTTTTTTTTTTTTTTTTTTTTTTTTGCCATCGCCGTACCTGTCTACATGACTTTTATTGGTGTCCAATTCCATAATTCCACGTTCAACTCTATTTGATCAAGCTTGTCGATGTCTTTTTGGAGACTGGCAGGAATCCTTGTTTGTTTCTCTTCTCCCAATATTTGCATCGTCTGCGAACATAGTTAAACAACTCTCTGAATATTCGTTCGACCGCAATTCATTAATGAAAATAATGTACTTAATTGGTACCAACACTGACCTTTGTGGTACTCCACCTGTGACTTGTCTCGATGACTAATATACTTGTTTTTTCTCCCAAATAAAAAATCCTTCATTCATTTGAGGAGTTTTTCTTTAACGCCACTTTCTTGTTCCAATCTCCACGTCAGTCTATTATGTGACACGTTATCAAATGCCTTTTTGAAATCCAAATATATACAATATACCCAACCTCGTCGCTGTCTCAGTATCTCAGCAACTCAGTCGTAAATCCAGGGGAAATCTGATACACATTACCTCTCTCTCCTTCAATCCAAATGGCTTATTTGAAATCACGTGTTTCTCAGGTGAACTAGTTCGACCTATTGTTGTTTTCATATCCTCTTTTCTAGCAATTTACGTATCAGTGATGATGGTCTATAATTCAGATGGTTTTACTTATCAGCACTCTTGTATAACGGTGTGCTGTTCGCCACTATTTTTGTAGCTTCCATTTATTCCTTTAATTGTGGATTTTGAAATGTCGAACGTAATGTAATGGTAGGCTGTGTTCTTCAGCGCATTCTTTGAGAATCCAATTAGACATTTCATCAAGTTCTACCGCTTTCACTTTGTCTAGCTTCTTTAGCGGATATTTTTTTTTCCTGGATGTGGTCTTCTCTAGATGATATATTGTGATAACGCCTGCTTCAAACCATGCGTTTTTAAATATATGTATATTGATTGTTAGATATATGTGCAATTATAAGTATATATGTGTCTTACCAACTATACCACATGAACTGTACTGCACACACACACACACACACACACACACACACACACACACACACACACACACACACACACACACACACACACACACGCTGACAAGGACACTATGCACATCATACTCTTACAATCATCATTACTATATTTTTCTTACAAAATACTGTCACTTGCGTAACTAAGTTTTGCGTGGTCCACATTTGCCTGATATGCAGCCGGCCCTGAGACCAGCGGTGGCACACGGGAATGGACGTTAACAAAATTAAACCCATGCGCCGTCCATTCCGTAATAGAGCGCGGATTAGGAATTTCGCGTGTGCTTTGGCTCGAGTCCCGGATTGTGTTTGTGTGTAGTGGTGTCATGCTTCGTCCTCAAAGGTAATTTTAGACGATAGATTGTAATTTGATATTTACATTTAAAAAAGGATTAATGATGGCAGACTAAAAGAAAAATGGCGTTTTTCTTACTCAGAGGCGTTATAGGATGTCATCTCATTTTTAATCAGTAAAGGTAGAGAAGTAAAGAGGGGATTAAGCTAGAATGGAGGCCATACATATAGCATATGTTCACAATGGATCCGTAAAGATATCACTTAATCTTGACAGTCGATCCGTAAAAAAATAGTACGATGCTGTAAATTTTATGGGAAGCTAGGATACCAAACACACACACACACACACACACACACACACACAGAGAGAGAGAGAGAGAGAGAGAGAGAGAGAGAGAGAGAGAGAGAGAGAGAGAGAGAGAGAGAGAGAGAGAGAGAGAGAGAGAGAGAGAGAGAGAGAGAGAGAGAGAGAGAGAGAGAGAGAAAGACAGAGAGAGAGAGAGAGAGAGAGAGAGAGAGAGAGAGAGAGAGAGAGAGAGAGAGAGAGAGAGAGAGAGGGAGAGACAGACAGAGATTGAGAGAGAGAGAGAGACAGATAGACAGAGATTGAGAGAGAGAGAGAGAGAGAGAGAGAGAGAGAGAGAGAGAGAGAGAGAGAGAGAGAGAGAGAGAGAGAGAGAGAGAGAGAGAGAGAGAGAGAGAGAGAGAGAGAGAGAGAGAGAGAGAGAGAGAGAGAGAGAGAGAGGAGAGAGAGAGAGAGAGAGAGAGAGAGAGAGAGAGAGAGAGAGAGAGAGAGAGAGAGAGAGAGAGAGTCAGAGAGAGAAAGAGAGAGAGAGAGTCAGAGAGAGACATAGAGAGCAACAAAGAGAGAGAGAAAGAACAAGAAAGAGAGAGAAAGAGCAAGAAAGAGAGAGAGAAAGAACAAGAAAGAGAGAGAAAGACCAAGAAAGAAAGAGAGAGAGAGAGAGAGAAAGAGAAAGAAATAAACACCTCTCTGAATGGACAGGACTAATTACTAATGATTCGTCCGAAGTCGCCGTACAATAATGATCAGGTACACTTACCGGAAACGATTCGTTCGATCGCCGTAACAAAAAGTAATCAAGTAGGCTTTTGCGGGTCAGGATACAGGGGGATTCGAGTAGAGGTCAGGCAGGGGCGACGGTGTGGCTGCGGATTTTGGCTGATGGAGGGAAATGTAGACGAAGGAAAGGTGAAAATATAAGGAGTATGAGGGAGAAATAGGGAGAGAAGCAAGATATAGTGAAAATGGATTTGATAAACAAGGGGGTGAAGAAGCAAGGGGCATAAAGAATGGTATTGAAGGAGAGACGACAAGGGAAGTAAAAAAAAAGTGTATATATATATATATATATATATATATATATATATATATATATATATAGAGAGAGAGAGAGAGAGAGAGAGAGAGAGAGAGAGAGAGAGAGAGATAGAGAGAGAACGGAGACGATAAATAAAAAAGGGACAGAAATATAAGACAATAAACTAAAGAAGAAGAAGAAAATAAGGAAAACAAAAAGGGAAAAGAGGAAAAGGGAGAGGGTGACGAAGCGAAGAAATAGGAGATTAGATTGAGTGAAGTGAAGGAAAGGAAAGAGGTTAAGTGCAGTGAAAAATAGGGTTGAGTGAAGTAAATAAAAGAAAGAGATTACATGGAGTGAAGTGAAGAAAAGGGCAAGGTTAAGTGAAGTGAAGAAAAAGAAAGAGTTTAAGTGAAGTGAAAAGGAAGGGGAGGTAGGCGAGGAAGAAGAAGAAGAAGATGTGGAGGAGGAGGAGGAGGAGGAGGAGGAAGAAGAGGAGAAGATGAAAAAGAAGAAGAGGTGGAGGAGGAGGAGAAAGAAGAAGAAGAAGAAGAAGAAGAAAAAGAAGAAGAAGAAGAAGAAGAGGAAGGAGAAGAAGAAGAAGAGGTGGAGGAAGAGCCGAAGAAAATGAAGAAGAAAAAGAAGAAGAGGTGGAAGTAGAGAAAGAGGAAGAGAAGAAGATGAAGAAGAAGAAGAAGAAGAGGTAGAAGAAAAAAAATGGAATAATGATCTGCAAGAAGAGAAGGGGAAACAGGCAGAATGAAACAATGAGCTCGATATCGAAGAGGAAGACGCGGTAATCAGCCAAAGGGATGGGGAGTGTGTGTGTGTGGGGGGGGGGGGGGGGGAAGAGGAGAGGCGAATTCTGAATCAAGGGGGGCGTAGGGACGTGGCGAGGAGAAGAGCGAGAGGCTGGGCTGAGGCAGAAGTGGCCGGGCTACGCGGAGGAGCAGAGGTGGAGCGTCCTCCCTCCTTCAGTTATCGGACTCAACTGACAGCGTGCCGCCAAGTGCTCCAGTTAAACATGGAAGAGATGTAGGTGTACGGTTTGAATTCTTTCAGACGATTAGAATAGGAAAAAATACGGTGATCGTGTTTCGCTTGTGATGTGATCTGATTAATGGTGTTTGAAACAAAAATAGTGC
>BOPN01001761.1:143999-146499 GCA_017312705.2 Penaeus japonicus | reverse complement strand
AGTCTAAGTTATTTTTTAAAATTTCATATTCTTATATTCCCTTCAGTTTTTAGTCCCATAGATATTGGCTCGGAGGCTAAGATTTAGGCCCCTGTCTCGTGTGACCTGGCGGTGGAACGGCCAGAGTCTTTGGTGCAGCCAAGACGGCAGCACCTCCTGATCTTTGCATGGAAACAAATGGACCTCCTCATGTGAGGCGTGACTTTCAGGGCAACTAGGCGGACGCCTGTTCTGGAAGTGAAGAAATTAACATGTACACCCACGCACACGCATACACACACACACACACACACACACACACACACACACACACACACACACACACACACACACACACACACACACACACACACACACACACACACAGCGTAAATATACATATATTACATGTAGAAACATACATGTAGTCTTTTTCCCATTCCTTTTGCCCTTTAGTCATCTGTCACCTCACTCCACTCCCTCTGACAACGAAAACGAAAGAGGGGCTCTCTTGCTGGTGCTTGATCAACCTCCATTCTGAGAAAGAGCGATATTGTTGCTGTAATTCGTGGTAAGACGCAACAATTAATTAGACTGGATTGCGGTATGTGGGGTCTGGGGGGGGGGGGGGGGGGCTTGTATAGTGACTTTAAACCTTTAAAGCGAAGTAAACAAGTTCGTCAATCTGATTTTTAATGAATCTCAGTCTTAATAGATGTCCGTCTCAGTCTCTCTCTCTTGTGAACCGCAGCCTGACCTCGAGTGTGGCGGTGATGAGGGAACAGATTCGGGCTGGAGACACGGAGAATACCCGTTTGCAGGAGCATCATGATGCGCTCGTGCAGAGGTTGGACTCGCTGCATCGGTCTTACGTCGCCCGATTCGACGAGATCAGGGTAAGGGACAAGAAACAAAAAAAGAATGAAAGTCAGGGAGAAGGAGAACGATGGATACCAAGCAGTGGGACATAAGGGTGATGAGGGAGAGGACAAAAAAAAAAAAGAAAAAAAAAGACATAAATGGAGGGAAGGGAAGATAACGGAGGGAATATCCGGGTTGTAGATCTAGTTCTGTGTAACCAGTGCCTCTGAGACTACATTGTTTTTGCAGCATAGAGCTATGTTATTGGATCGGAAAACGGTTCCGAAACTTTAATCCGAAGAGGTAGCCAACAACATTCATAGTTCCAAACAATAGAGCAACATTAAACCCTTATTGGTTAACATCCCTATAAGACTAGGTCATCAAATGCTTTATATTAAACATTTGAACTTTAATTCTAAGCAATAATTGCCTCATCACCATTTGCGTACACAGACCCGATACGCTGGACGCTTGTTGGACAATACACAGTTGGAGTACAGGTTTAAAATGGACCAGCTGGCGGAGAGGAGGGGCAAGGCTACGTCCAGAATCCGCTTCTTAGAGAAGGAAAAGAAACAGAAAACACTTGAAGGTCTGTAGTGGTTTAAGGTGTAGTGTTTTATAGTACAGAATGAGAATTTAGTGACCGACACTTTTAATTTATAAACGTAACAGTTATAGTCCTAAAATACTCTCTGACATCTAACCTCATGTGTCCTCAATTTGTCTGATCCGATACACTTTTATGAGTCCGGTTGCAGATAATAAATGGTTTTATATTACGAAATCAAGTATTTCACCAACGAAAAAAAACATATAATATATCATTTGAAATACATTAACAAAAGTTTGATTTTTAATTAAGAAATCCTTGCCGTAGGTTTTAGTAACAAAATGCTTTAAAGATTTATCACCAGGCACCTATAACCGTGTAGCACCAGCCACAAACAGTTCAGCATACGGTTCGTCTCCTCGTCCCCTCGGTAGTAAATATGCTCAACTGCTTGTGGCTGGTGCTGCAACCTTTTATCCCCTCAGAGTGGGAGAGCTTTCGGGAGGCCATGGTGCTGCTGCTCAAGAGGCGGAGGAAACTATGTGAAGAATGGGACAAGACAAGGCTGGGAGAGGCTCGAATCAGGTAGGAGCGAGAGAGCGAGAGAGGGAGAGGGTGAAGGTGAGGACGAGGGTGAGGGTGAGGGTGAGGGTGAGGGTGAGGGAGAGGGAGACGGAGACGGAGACGGAGAGGGAGGGGGAGAGGGAGAGGGAGAGGAAGAGGAAGAGGAAGAGAAAGAGAAAGAGAAAGAGAAAGAGAGAGAGAGATAGAGAGAGAGAGAGAGGGGGGGGGAGAAGGAGAGAGAGGAAGAGAAGAGAGGAAGGGAGAGAGTGGGAGAGAGGGAAAGAGAAGGAGAGAGGGAGAGGGAAAGGGAAAGAGTGTGAGAAATGGAGAGATTTGATTTAATTTTGATAAAGTTATTTCATATTATATACAGTGTATATACATACATAGACATAGGACCTGTGCCTAAATGTTTTACACAGCAGTTCATATTAAGTTCTGAGACAGACACACACACACATATATATATGTGTGTGTGTGTGTGTGTGTGTGTGTGTGTGTGTGTGTGTGTGTGTGTGTGTATGCGTGCTTGCGTGCGTG
>BOPN01001761.1:133669-143899 GCA_017312705.2 Penaeus japonicus | reverse complement strand
ACGGAAAAAAAAAAAAAAAAAAAAAAATCAAACGTGTGAAATATGTGAAATTCAGATATCAAGCACAAAATAAATCTAAATGATCCTTGAATATCAAAAGACCATGATCTAAAGCTGAAGTTATTGAATTTCACGTATAAATCGAATAAATAGTTTGGACGTTTATTATCAAATGGTATGATTAACGCTTAATCTCATAATATGACTCAAAATAACTAATCCTACTAAAAGTTTTTGAAATTGTTAACTTTACTATTCATTTAACAAAGAACTAATCAATATTATGCAGCAGATGATATTACAGTGTATCAAAGAACAAGAAATAATAACAAAACCTTTATGATCAAACCAACAATTTCACAAACAGAAATATAAAGCAGTTCTATTTCATATTCACCATCACAAACACTGTAAATAAAGCAGCTATTCCTTATCATCGTTCACTAACTTATTAAACAATTTTCCAGGATCAACTGCAGTTAATCATATAACATATTAATTTCCACGCATTTCATTAACGTTTTCTATAGAAAGAATAACAGAATGAAGTGTATATGCCTAAATCAAATAGATAAAAAAATAAACAGCATCATATAACTGCTCGCAAGTGAATGGTGTGATATGTTATGTGAATAAACAACATAAGAATGGCAACAAAAATATACAATTTATAAAACATAAATCATTAAATGTGGAAATAAATCTTGTCAATGCTGTGAATAAATATTTCCATCAAACATTGTAAGTTAATTTTATATGAATAGTTGTACATCAGATGCCATTTAGGGACTACATATTTCATTACTTTTTTATGAACCACAATGATCGTATTGCAATTTATATATATATATATATATATGATGTGTACGTATGGACGTAATCATATGTTTATATATTTCACATATAAGGAATTTCAATTGTAGGTCCCTAAAAGGAGCAATTGAGGAGAAGGAAGGAGAACTGAAAGCCAGGAGGGAGAGAGAGGCCGCCCTGGAGAGAGAGAAAGCCACAGCCCGGATGGAGCGAGAACAGGAACCCCCGCGATCGATGGGGTGGTCTTATTCCCTGCAAGGAGCATCGAAGGTTCGTTTTATGGGAGGGCTTGTGTTTCTTCGTCTTGTTAGAGTTGTGGTTTGGGATTTGTTTACTTTGATACGTCCTTGTATAATAGACTTGATAGCATTAGAGTTACCTGCATAGCAATATGTATCTGAAAACTATAACAATAAAGTCTGTATTTAGCGTAGCCTTTCCATGATTCATTTCCTTTTTTCCTCGCAGCAGCCGGAGGTGAAGTGGACAGCGATGACGACGGGCAGGATCAGACGTGACACGCCTCGTCCTAATCGCTTCGACACTGGCCTTGGTCTACTCAAGGTGAGGACTTTTGGGATTTGGTAAGAGGCGTCTTTGATTGTGAAGTGACACACGAGAATTTAAGGGCATTACCTTTGGATGTTCTGATGTTTAATGGATAATATTTTTGCATTTTTTTAAATCTGCAGGTATCAAAGTTCAGGGAAAAGAGTCAACTCATTTTCTCATCTGGAGATTCCGGACGTAACGAAACTCCAGATGCACAAAGTCCCTTTGCAGAGTCCGCAGTTGGAAGTCATGTAACCACAAAGGCTGCTTCTAGCTCGGCACCCGGACGGTTATTATCACTCAACCTAGGTCAGAGCCCCATATTGGTTAGCAGTCAGACGGATTTGCCTGTAAAAGTACAGGATTCGGTGCTTGAAACACAGAGATACGGAGCCTCTCTTCAAAGACCTGCTTCCTCGCCAGTGAATTTGGCGATTGGCTCCAAGACAAGGCAGGGACAACTTTCCATTGGTCCTAATCCAAGAGATGGCACCCCTATCCGTCTTAGCGCATCCTATAGCCAGGACTCCAGTAACTCTCTCGAAAAACGCAGGACAAGTTCCTCCCATCAGGATTCGTCTTTTTCTAGTTACTCTGGACACTTAGGTGATGTGTCCAACACCTCAGAGTCGATCCAGGATCAACATTCGGGTGGTAGAAGCCTCGCTTGTGCTGACACTCCATCGCCCTCACTTCCGTCTGGTTTTCGACCACGAAGTTCTACTGGTTCTAGGATGCCGACATCTTCAAACTTTGTAAGCGAGTTGTCATCCATCACAGAGACTGAAATGTCTATGGGTGAGTGTTATCAGGACTCTTTTCTGTTCTTAGAGATGGCAGTAAGCTCAGTGAAATTACTAAATCTGTTACTCTTAACTGAGTGGCGACAGTTTTCAAACTTGGTCATTGGATAAGAAAGAATCCCAAAAAATGTGCCAAGAATTTTGCAGATTACTGTAATGTCTTATTCTTCCATTTCGACGCACACCACTACATGTGATTTACTCGGCGAAATTCACAATTCTAGATGAGAAGAGCTTGAGTGCGACTTCTGAAGATATCTGGTACACGCCCCCATCCCCCATGGAGCTGCCAAGCCAAGAGGTTCGTCAAGCGCATGTCTTGTCTCTCCTCAGCAGCCCTGTGTTTACCTTCAAGACAGCGCCAAATCCTCCCAAGGTTTGTGTATTGTTTATCAGTGATATACGTTGCTTGCGTTACATCGTAGCAAATGGTTATTCTTATATATTATATCTTTATTTGTGGTTGAGTGACAATACTTTTGAAAAAAAAAATGCATTCTGGCCCTCGGCTTTTCCCACAGAGAATGGGACCATTTGAATTATCAAGGCAGCTTAACATGGGGGAGAATAAAATGTCTACAACCAAGAGCCGCAGTCAACAACAACATCTTGGAGGTAAGTAAAAAGTAAAGAGGCAAATATATCATATTTCAGTAAATTTATAAAGTGTTTTCTGTAAATAAATGCAGTGGGTATTGGTGAAGATATCTTTGAAATAATTAGTCTGTATTTGCAGTTCCTCTGAATGCACAGTAATGAAGTTACAGAACGTCTATATATAAAAGGGGTTTAACTGATATCCATTCGGCTTTTTATAGATAATCATATTATATTTCACTTTACCTAGGAGGATCAGATCAAGTGCGAGAATCAGACCCGCAATTAAAGTCTGCGACAAAACCACTAGAAAAGGAATTCGAATCGAGAGTAAGAGAGAGCCCAAACTGCCGATCCACCAACATGTTTACATCGACGCCAGGAGAGACACAACTTTCTCAAATAGATCATACAACTCAGTCTGTAATCGTTACTGGAGGAGAGGACACTACGACGTCTGAATGCACAAAACTAAACAGAGCTGGTTTCTTAGAAGACATGGAGCTGGAAACTGAGGATACGACAGAACATATGGTAAGGAGTAACGTATCATAAGGGAATGTATATAATGACATTCAAAGTAAGGGGAAAGTGAAAAACTTCATTGTTTGTGAAATTTAAAAAAGGACTAAGAGATTTCTCATACTTGATTGGCTTAGTTCTTAGAAATAAGAGTGCTTTTTGGAATATGAAGTTGATTTCATTAATGTAAGGGAAAGACTGAAAATCGTTGAGTCTATTAATTTCCAGTGCAATGATAACTAAAACTTTGCACCATAAAACTCTGCAGATGGAAAGTTCTCAGTCGCAGTCTTCACAGGGATTTATCGTGCAGGCGGATGGAGATGCTGATGGCATTGAATCATCTGACACTGACCTGGTAAGCAGGACTGAGTATAAAACAAATGTCGAAAATGGAACTGATAAACTGTATCATAGATGTTACCTTTATAAAATGCATTTGTATATAAATAAGTTTCTGTTGAGTTCTGAGTTCACTTTACCATATGGAAAATAAACAGTATAAACTTTATATAGAATGGTTGTAAAGAGTCGTATGTTTTATACCTACAGTAATGTTCACCTGTTTAACTTTTGCAGGCGGACACATCTTCCATTGGATGTAATGAAGCCTCACATGATTCTTTGCCAGGCAGTAGAGACAACCCGGTCTTGGCAACTGTTCCTCCTAGTAAAACACCTCCTACCTCAAGCAGTGTGTCTATTTTTAAGCACTCGACTCCAACTGACTCTGCGGAGGCCCTCACAGACCATTTTACGTCATCCTTGTACGTTGAGATACCGGCAAGCAGAGACACTCCAACGGCAGACGCAATCCTCTCAACGCCTCACTCCGTGAAAACGCCAATTTCCTATACACACTTCACTCCTTCAGGTCAAAAGGAGAATGCATCACCCACAACTACCGATGGAGTTGAAGGACAAGAGGAACCGTCAGCATCTTCCAATCTCTTTCCAAAATTACCAACCAAAAGGAATGTATTTTACAGCTCCCCTGTGCCCTTTTCGGAGGTCGGGTCTCAACCTCCAGTCTCTAGCGGCAGCTATTCGCCAATCGTGTCCTGGAACCCCCAGTCATCCTCGTCCTTCTTCGTAGGCGAGAGGTTTCAAACTTCCACAGTCCAGTCACCGATTGCTTCAAAGAAGCTGGAATCCAAGCAGCCTACATCACCGGGGAGTCCCTTTAGCTTTATGGTAGGGGGGCGTTCTGATGCTGACAGGATGACAGCCGGAGCTCTTAGTCTCTTTGGTTCGCCAAAGAACACAGGTGGTTAGTAGCAGTTCCCCCGTATTTACAGAATACGGGGGAACTATTGGTTTTACAATGTTATCACTCTTATTTAGGAAATATGTGCAATGCCTTTTCAGATGTATTGTGCTTAAAGTGAATATAATAAGATTAGTCATTTTGAACCTCTTGTACACTCCACAAAATCGTGTCCTTTATAGGTCCTGAGGATGCCAGCCAGCAAAGTCCCGGTGTCAACTTCTCGCTGTTCGGAGACTCCCAACCATCTCAAGAAAGGGACGGTGGCGAAGGCTTCTTCAACTTTTCTTTCGGCGGGACGCAAGGCTCCCCCAACACGACCTCCTCTCCCGGCAGCTTCCTCTCTTCGCTCTTCGATAGCTCCTCCTCCAGCCGTTCAGAGAAGGAGGGTGGCGCTGGATCGGGGGGAGTATTCAAACTTTTCTGAGAGTGAAAGGAGTCGTGCGAGAAAGTTCTGCTATGTTAGGAAGAGTTTCCTTAGATAGGATTTTTTTTTTAGATTCGGTTCCAGATAGGAGAAGTTTGCTTCCTTCGGAGATATTTTTTTGGATATTAATCTTTTTTTTTTCTGAAGTGAATTGATATTATATTGGATGAAGGTCTGTTGAGAATAAAAAAAGTTTTATTGAGTTATGTGCCAATAGAGAGTTAAAAGAAAGTAAGTAGGATGAAATATTCATTATAAACTAGCTTTTCTATAATAAGTATCATTTGATTAAATGTCATTTCAGCTTGTAGAACGTTAAATGAAAATAAGTCAACGAGTATTATTTTTTGAGGAGGGATTATATTACAGATTATTTTAGTTTCATTTCCTTAAACAATTAAGAAAAGGCAGTTTTTTTTCTAATCATGGTATTTTTTTTACTACAAATTTCTATAAGCTGAAAAAGATAACACTTATGTACAATATTTTTATTTTCTATACACTCATACCTTTTTCATATTATCTGTGGAAGTGAAGTCTCTCATATTGATTCTATAAAAATCTGATCATATGCATCTCTTGAAGAACATGTAATTTTGTTTTGTTTGTTGTTTTAGTTTGGTACCGGCATTCTAAAAAAAAAAAAAACATTGTTTTTGTTTCAGTACCTCAGCAGAGCCTTTATACAACAGTCTAGAAATATAGCGTCTGAAGTAACACTTATTTTTTTCTTCCCTTTTCCTGTAACTTCCAAGTAATATAACGAAGGTCGAGGTTCGAACTATATCCACTATATGTATGCATTTATAGAGATAAATTAAGAGAGATAGATCGGAAGATATCGTACTCCTATATATCAACGGTTATCTGTCTCGCTCTCAACAGTCGTTTGCAAACCACACGAACCAACCTTTCCATCACGTAATCCTTCAACCATAAGATTCCCCTTTCGTTTTTCCTCTTCCCTCGACTAGTCCCCAGTACATGCGTAAATAAAGGTAAAGCGTGTCATCGGCTACCAATAGTGAGAAACATACAGGGAAACTGCTTAGAAGGAAATAATAAGGTGAAAAAAGAGAGATGCCTTTCCACGTAATGGTGCAGGTGTGAGAAACATACGTAGGTATCAATCATATCAACTACGTACTGTCGATTTTTTTTTTTTTTTTTTTTTTTTACTGTGGACGAAAACAATGCGATAATATCCGTAGAATTGGTGCTGAATAACATTTCAATCACGGTGGAGGCTTTTGCAATATCGAATCTTTCACAATTTCGTATCCAGTGGCCATGATAATCTTTCTTTTGTTTTGACCATTAAATTCTAGTCGGTAATTTTCTCTACGCCACGGAGAATACACCGATAAGCGAGAGAGAGAGAGAGAGAGAGAGAGAGAGAGAGAGAGAGAGAGAGAGAGAGAGAGAGAGAGAGAGAGAGAGAGAGAGAGAGAGAGAGAGAGAGAGAGAGAGAGAGAGAGAGGGGGGGGGGAGTGAGTGAGGGAGGGAGGAGGAGTGATTAAGAAGTGATTGAGAGAGAGAGAGAGAGAGAGAGAGAGAGAGAGAGAGAGAGAGAGAGAGAGAGAGAGAGAGAGAGAGAGAGAGAGAGAGAGAGAGAGTGAGTGTGTGTGTGTGTGTGTGTGTGTGTGTGTGTGTGTGTGTGTGTGTGTGTGTGAGTGAGTGAGTGAGTGAGTGAGTGAGTGAGTGAGTGAGTGAGTGAGTGAGTGAGTGAGTGAGTGTGTGAGTGTGTGTGTGTGTGTGTGTGTGTGTGTGTGTGTGTGTGTGTGTGTGTGTGTGTGTGTGTGTGTGTGATGAGAGAGAAAAATAAAAACAGAATTGGGACAGTAGAGTTGGCTAATGTATATCTGAGAAAGCCAGAAGTAGAGTAGCAGTCAAGACCAGCAGAGAAATACCTACAACCTCCTGTTCAAAGCAAAGGGTGATGCCTTGCAGTGTAGTAGATACAGAGACATAAGACTGTTAGAATATGCCATGAATATCTGAGACAGAATCATCAGATCAACATAAGTATAAGTGACTGTCAATTTGAATTTATGGCTGGGAAGATATCATAGATGGCATGTACATTACACGATAACCGCAAGAGAAGTATGATAAAAGAATAAATTGATCCATAGAAGCCCTTTGATGATACCCAGAGAGATTGTCAGGGATCAGATGGGCACTGCACGGGCAAATAGCGTCTGATTAACACGGTGATCTAGAGTGAGAGTTGGTGATGAAACATCTAGTTTGAAGGCTGGTGTTGGAGAGAATCATGAGTCAACAGACTCATGATTCTCTCCAACACCTGAGTCTTAGTTTTGTTTGCTGTATCGATGGAGGAGGTACAAAGAACGAGAAGCACAAACTCTTTGTTTATGAATCTGAAACTTTTGTGGCTGTTCAGGATATTCTCTGACTATGTCTATGACACGCCTCATTTCAGAGACAGTCGTGAATCAGTGTTGAAATCTTGTAAAGGGGAAAATGGTTATAGTAGGACAAAGATAGAGGAGCAAGAATAGCCTAAAGAATGCATATATTTTATGAAATGGGGGTAGAAAATTCTGAGCACCATATTTTTTTCAGCAAAGACTAAACTTACATCACTGATTATTGAAAGCACAGCATGAAGGAGACATTTTTTGAGACTTCTTTTTCTTTTCTCTATAGGGATAATAACTGAAACAATCATGTGGATTCAGATGAAAAAATATCACGTTGTTAGGTGTTTACATATTTACAAATTATTTATATCACAATCTAAATCATATGTTCTTAAGAGTAGACTCTTTACAGTTCAATTTCTATGACTGTGTATTCTATTAAAAGTATAAATCACTTCCAAAATCAATTTGCAATTTACATAATAATGAAAAAAATAAATATAGACTATATTAATACATAAAATGTGTGATAAGATTGTTGATCAATAGTTCTAAGAAGGTATTATAACACAGCCCATTTTATAGTTATACAAACTTATGCTTGATGCTTAAACATGGAAATATTCTAATCAAACAAATATTCATAAGTCCTTTTTCCAGAATGTTTTTAAGAAACTCTACATCACAAAAGCAAATGAATCCATTTCTTCAAAAGCAAGACTATCCATAAGGATCTTAAATAAATCATTTATATAGTGTCTTCTCTAGAAACATTCCACTGTACTCTGGTATTGATTTTATGATAGTAAAATGTATATGATTCTCATTATTTCTAAAAAAAATGAATACTGTAATTCAAGAAGATAGAGAACAAATAATAATAAAACAAATGAGATAAAAAACATTTGATCACAAATTTAAGAGAAGCAACTATATCTGAAAATGATTGAACTACAACGATAATGCATAAAAACTAATCTCCTGAGTATATAAAATACAAACAAAATAAACATCACAGTTTGTGAACAGCCCCCAAAAACCCTAATTATCATCAGGCAGAACTTTATAAGGATTGAGTATTCCATTTGGATCCATGAGCTTCTTCATCTGCTTCATGAGCCCTACTGCACCATCCGACTTGGAGAAGTGAATGTAGTTCCTCTTCTTGAAGCCTAGTCCGTGCTCGGCGCTAATGCTGCCCTTGACCTTTGCAGTCCACTCGAATATCGTTGGTTCGATACGGTTGAGGATTTCCTGTTGGGAATGAGAGTTGAGTTGATGAAGATATGATGAACGAAATATGAGGAAGGGAAAAGTAACCCATCGATTAAACAGCTTTACCAGGAGGAAAAGATGAGATGAACTTGAGAAAACAATTTCCAGTAAGCAACAGATTCCATAATTCAACATGTTACAAATACACATGAATATCCAAATAAATCAATCTGACACACATTTCACACCTTTTCGTATTCTTTGCTGGTGATATTTAGGTGAAGGTTTCCGTCACCAATGTGTCCATATCCACAACAACGAATAATGCTGGAGCCCAAGTGTTCCCTCATGTCCTCCACCATCTTATAAAAGTGAGGCAACGGGATGGAAATATCATATCTGCGAGAATAGAGAAATAAATCCAATTATCAGTTTATTGCACTGCGAGTGAAATATGTAAAATTAGAAAAAGGAGAGTAAAAGAAAAAAATCAATGACATTATTCTTACAGTGCATTCACTTGAAGTTTTGTTAACACATTTAATTCTTGAAAGATTAACCTTATACAAAACAAAACATTGTACTTTCAAATCTACTTACTACAGACAAATGGACATGACTGTTTCAAATCATTATGTAACAAATATTCCTATCTATAGCAAACTGTTGCAAGATAATATTCCAAATTCTGCAGTAGTTGCATGAGGTATAATGATAAATAAATGAATGATGGTTTAGTTGATTATAAACTTTAAAAGTGAATAGGAATGTAAAATATAATAATAAATCCAGCCTTAGCACCATCTTGTTTCTACATCTACAAAACAAGCTCCACCAAGGGGGTAATAAGTTCTCATCTCATTAAAGATTAATTCTAGTAAGGTCTACAGTACTTTAAAATATCCTCAAAAAATGATCAGACTCATTTCAGTCTGTACTTTTGTATTTGGGCCATAATGTAGCAATAGTATATCTAATAGTTTTTTTCTATTTCCAATATTGGATAACTGGGTATGATTGCATTTCTAAGCATCTGACTAGTATGTCATATCATGCAAAAACACAATGGCCTTGTTACTTTGACTTATAAAATGTATGTACATTATTCTTTATAATGTACTTGCACATGTATCTATGCATATTAATTCTTATGTAGTAAACCTATCTACAGTATCCCAAATCATTCATTAAAAGCTTCAGTATGTTTTGAGATGCACTATAATAAGGGAAAAACAAAAAACTCAATACATCAATTAAGCAAAAGTTCTATCTTCAAAAACACAAACTTACTGTACAAACCACCAACTCATGCCCTCATTAATGATACAAGACCAACCCACATACAAGCAAGCACATGACATACACTACTACTGACTTATATGTGTAACCATCGGCAATCAGGGACTCCGCTATTCTTTCTCTAAGGCTCCAAATGTGCAGGATTCTTGAAGGTTCAGTTGCCACAGTGCCATCTGTCACCTGGCCGGAACTCATTACATATTCCAGAAAAGTGTTCAGCTTTTCTTCATCGTGGTCTCCATTAGATCCTGAAAGTACATACATACACACACAAATATGATCATATAAAAGCATAAATATCAATCAACCCACTGATCCACCCATCCACACACACACACAAGAACATTA
>BOPN01001761.1:103669-128669 GCA_017312705.2 Penaeus japonicus | reverse complement strand
AATAATTCTTATTCTATTACTTAAACCAAAAAGAAAAAAAAAAGCAAACCAAGAGTTAATGAAACTTGAAGATAAGACCCCTTAGAATAAGAAAAATGATCCGAACCATAACACAAAAAGGTAAATATTTTAGGCAGTTTGTTTACACGATGCAGCAGCAGCAGCAGCGGCAGCCAGTGGCACCCTCGCCCGCCTCCACCTGCTGGCACTCTTCCCCTTGCTCAAGTCGCAGTGCCACGAGGATGATGAGCTAGGCGCTTTCGGCGTTCAGGGAGGATGGATAAGGTAAAAGGAAGTGGGGATGATGAAGGAGGAAGAGGAATGAAAAAAAGATGATAAATGAAATGAAAGAGAGGGGGAAAAAATTGCGTACGAGGGGAATGGGTGGGTGAGGGGGGGGGGGGTCATGAACTGGAATAGGGTAGAAGGGATGGGGGTGGATGGGAAGAGGGAGGAAGGGGAGATGGGAACAAGAAAGAGAAGGAAGGACATATCTTGGGGGGGGGGGATCCCGTCTATTGGGGAGTGGGAGGGGAGGGATAAGGGCAGGGGGGAGGGGAGGATTATGAATGGCCATTTATATGTCATGTCATGTGCTCATTAGTTATATATTTTAGCTTGGTCATGATCTGTTTAATGTCTGCTTTTTGGTCAGTTGGGTATTGTAGTTAAGTTGCTCCTAGTATGAACCAGTTTGGAGTTGATGTTTTTGGTTTAGGTTGGTTTATATGGGTGCTACTTTGTTTTCCTTTTTTTCTTATAGTCTGTTTTATTTTATTTGGTGTGAATCATTCTGATATATTTTGTTTTAGCCTTGTAAACCATTTGTCATTGTATTATCACTGTAATTTTTACTGTAAGGAGAGGTTTTACTTATTCCAAACCAAGTTTTTATTTCCATATACTAAATACTGGTTTCTTTTAGTAATAGCCATTTAGTTGAATTTAAGAAGGAATAAAATCAAAGTGGTAAATTTCATTCATGTAAAAACTTCATTATAGACACAAGAATTGGGTATGTGTTATGAACAAATTAATGTAAGAGAGATCCTTTATTATTATGGTTACAGTTGCCATGGAAATATAAAGGATATGTATATAGTGATTCCTTGAATGTGAGACCTTACTATCCATGCATTGTGGTTACACTCATGAGAGGAATCATGAGGCATACCCAGGATTTGTGAGTTATTAGGCGGACTCCAGGATTCACAGTTTCAAAACAAAGGGCACTCTAGTGTCATGTTTGGTGACACTAGAGTCGTGGTAGACTATGGAGACTGAGGTACACACAAGTCTCTTTCCCTCATACAATCTCACACTATTAGTTGAATTGGTGGTTAAGGGAAAGGCTGTAGGACTATTTGTTTTTTAGTAATATTAATCACAGATATGAAATTTAACCTCAAAATGAAATGTATTCCTTCTAATATAATCCCTTAACATCAGGGCTTCTCACTCTGGCTGGATCTCAAGCAAACTATTTGCTGGGGCTTTCCAATGTAAGGAGTAATTTTTGGGTAAGCACAAAAAAGGGAAATGTCAGGACCTCAGAATTTTCTTGAGTTGTTTAACCATGGCCTAAGGAAATTCAGTATGCTTTCATTTGATTATTCCTATTTACAGAGGATAGTATTGATTACAATAATAATAATAATGATAATAATAATAATAATAATAATAATAATAATAATAACAATAATAATAATAATAATAATAATAATAATAATAATAATAATAATAATAATGATAATAAAGGGAAGGCAAGCATTATTATTTTGTAAGTGAAAAATATTCACATGGTTTATAGCCAATGTGAGCAAGTTTGTGATAAGTATCCCTGACAAGGTCATCAAGATAAGGAGAGTAGAACAGTTGTTTCCACTGTTAAGCCTATCTGCAGAACAATAGTTTTAGGGGAGCATATGGTGGGCCTAGCTGGGCAGAGTGCAGAGTTGGTGAATAAACAATTTGAATATGTGACCGACTTATCATCTGTTTGATTTAGTCATTTGGACGATTCTGCTGTACTGGGACTGAAGAGATGAAGTGTGAATACTTATTGTATCAAATGAAGAGATCTTGAAAGAAAGGGGACTAATATTGATATGTTTTGCACATTTTAGACTAAATTGCTTTAATTTACTTTATGCTATCTTAATTCCCAGTCATCATTCATTGACAGTTTGTGTATATTATTTTGGAAATCACCTGACAATATGTACTATTAGTATATATACCCATCAAGGGAGCTATCTAGTTCCTTAAACCAAGTTAATCCTAACTCTTATTTACCCCTTCCTGTCGTGAGCAGGTGCTCTGGCTGTGATGCGTGGAGGGTGGGCGAGGGCAACCAGGGTCGTAGGCGTTGTAGTCGTGCTAAGCGTAGCATGGCTCCAGCTCGCGCTCCCTCCTTTACCGCACGACCCTCAGGCTGCCCTCGGGGGCGGTGCTCGTGAAACCCCAGAACTCGACCCTGCAATCATCATCCACCATAGCCCAGCTTCAAAGTTCCTACAGGTGGGCCTTGTCTGTGTCTTTTGTGTGCATATATATATATATATATATATATATTTTTTTTTTTTTTTTTTAAAGAAATAAGATGTTTGTATTCTTATTGCACATTCTTTGAGTATAAACTTAAATGGGGATTTGGGGAAACCCCCTCCCCTGTAGAGAAAATGAAGTACATACAGGCACAAAAAAAGAAGGGTAAACACTTTTGATGGATGAAGATGGGATTGGTCTCATTACATTTAGGAAGACAATGATGCAGGATGTGTCCATTTCACATTTTATACATTTTGCTTATAAAACAATTTTAGAGAGCTATGATAGAGATACAAGATTGAAAACAGGAAAAGGAGCAAAATCACATCTGGACTTCTGTCTTTTTGAGTAAAGAGAGACTAGGCCCAATGTTATTGTCCTGAGCAAAGGTAGGAAAACTCTACTCTTCACCTCAAAATATATGTGTATATTTTGAAAAAGCAAGATTTTGAGAGTTCGGATATGGATACAAACACTCAAATTGAAAGAAGTGGAACAGACATGTTTTGACCAGTCCCATCTTTATAGGTCAAATAAGTACAAAAAGAAACCCACTGTTTTCACCTTGGAAAAAAGTAGGAGCTTTACGTTACTATAGTTGTATACCAATATAAATTGAATTTTGATATTTTAGTCTGCACATATCAGTTGTATACAGGTGTATTTTCATTAGCAAGTAGTCAAAATTTAATGTAGAGGGAGAATGTGAGAAATACTTTTTCTGTTGGTCTTCTTCAGGAATCAGTTTTTAACATAGATGGGATTTCCAATGGTAATGGGATGCTTGTGCCACTGTTTTTCAATTTTTGCTTATTTTTTCTCATGAGGTGGGTAAATATGACTTGCTGACATTTTTTTCTTAAAAATACATAATTTTGAAATATGGGAAAAGAAGAAAGAAACAAAAATATGGTTTCATTATTTTTTCACCTTATATTAGTACAGTTAAAAACTATTGTTTCAAATTGTCCCAACCCATATATCCTGTGGCTTGATCCATTTAAAGAGTGACATTATAATATGTTTGAACTATTTTCTCTCTCTAGAACAAAGACAGATCTTCAAGCTCCTCAGAAGGCTCGAAACTCACAGCAGAACAGATTCAGGAGATCCGTGAGCAAATTCAACTCCGCAGCGGCAACGAGACGGTTCTAAACGAGGAGTTATTCGGTCCTGTTCATCCAGATACTATTGTCATAGCAGTCCAGGTTAGTCCGTACTTTCTGGGAAATATGAGATTATTCTTGTGTATTTTTTTTTGTATTTGTTCATCTAAATAAATCACATTAATATGAGGGTCCTGTGAATAAATGAAGAATATTTTGATATCAACTTTTTTCATCTGTGTATTACATGTTTTATATATGATAATGACCATGATAACCGCTTAACCTGTTGATGCTGGGAGCATACACTGACCACTATGGTTTTGTTTTATTATCATAATTATTTTAACCCATTCCCGACGGGGGAATTCTAGCCTTGAATGTCCAAATGCCGGGGCGTTCAAATTATTAGGCCTAAATCAATTGAATGGCTGGCACAATACTGTGCCGCCCGGCAACTGGGCTTTTGAATGCGCGGTACACATGCTGTACCACCCGTCCTGTGTGGGTTAATTAATGTTATTATGATAATTATTATTATTGTTTTTGTTATTATAACCATTGTATTTATAATTATAATAATAATAATTATTATTATTATTACTTCTATTATTGCTATTATTATTTTTGTTATTATTAATATTATTATTATTATTATTATTATTATTATTATTATTATTGTTATTATTGTTATTATTATTATTATCATTATTATAATAATAATAATTATTATTATTATTATTATTATCATTATTATCATTATTATTATCATTATTATTATTATTATCATCAATATCAGTAATGTTATTTTGCTAATATTTTTATTAATTTTATTATTATTATTATTATTTATGTGTTTATTATAACATCATTAACAATAATAGAAGTAATAGCAATGAAACCTTTGTTCCCCCCAAAATCAAACCTTGTAAGTGTCTCCTTGATGACTAAGCACTCCCTCTAAAAGTCATCCCTTTACAGACAAAAAATAAAAAATGAAAGCATAGTGGACAGTGAATGTATATGTGCATTCCTGGTATCTGTGTGTTAAATGTTTGACTTCATTTTCAGGTGCACAATCGGTTAGAGTACTTAAGACATTTAATTGTGTCTTTAGCACAAGCAAGAGATATAGACACTGTATTACTTATATTTTCCCATGATAATTTTGATGAAGACATCAACCAGCTAGTCACAACCATTGACTTTTGTAAGGTGAGAATGGCACATTAAATAAACATAAGAATATTAATGTGTTTGATTCATTGAATTTTGTACACTTTTTAAGCATGTGATTATTCTTGATTTATTAATTGTTATTCCAGAGCCTTAATTGGATAAATGTTGATAAATAGAATGAAGCAAAAGGACATTTCTTTCTTTATGCATTGATATGGATTCTAAACTCTCCATTTCAGGTGATGCAAATCTTCTATCCTCACTCTCTACAGACCCATCCTGACAGCTTTCCCGGAGAGTCACCTGGCGACTGCCCAAGAAATACAAAGCCAGAGGAGTCAGTATTTTGCATTTTTAACTGAATTTTAATGGGGCAATTTAATGCTGATGCATGATATGCTTATACAAATTTATTTACAAGAGAAGTAATTTAGGGATTTAAACATCAGCCTGTAAAAGGGGACACAGGGAGACAATTTTGTTAATTTTGCTTTGGGCCATTAAATTTTGTTGTTTAATATGCTTGATAAAGAAGTATTTGTCGGTAATGTAACCTTCTTCCTATTAAAGAGGACACAAGAATTTTATTCTAGTGTCGACTGGCATGTGTTTCTTATTTCAAAAGTTATGAAGAGATATGGGTATTTTCTCTTATGTACAAATGCAAACTATTTCGCACAGAGCTGCAAAACTAAACTGCGTGGGTAGCCCCGACCTCTACAACCACTACAGAGAAGCTCGTTTCACGCAAACTAAACATCATTGGTGGTGGAAAGCTAACAAGTGGGTAATTCCCTCCCTAATTACTAAATATTTTGATGATAACCTTTTCTCTGTTTGTGAAAAATTATTTATGGAGGCATATTATGTAAAAATTTGCTTTATATTGTAGAAGTCATTAATTATGGCTTTTTGTGTGTGCACTCATTTTGTGTGTGTGTGTGTGTGTGTGTGTGTGTGTGTGTGTGTGTGTGTGTGTGTGTGTGTGTGTGTGTGTGTGTGTGTGTTTGTGTGTGTGTGTTTGTGTGTGTGTGTGTGTGTGCGCGTGTGCATGTGTGTGCGTACGTGCGTGTGTGAACACGTTTCTTTGTGTGTGTATGTGTTTGTGTGCATTTGTGTGTGCATGCAAATGAATCAGAAGGCAAGCATCCATTCTCTCTAAAACTCAGCATAAGAAAATCGTAACACATTTCACTTTTTGAACAGAATCTTTGATGATGTGTGGATCCTGAGGAATCACACAGGGTTGGTGCTCTTCCTGGAGGAAGATCATTATGTAGCTGAGGACTTCCTGCACATGCTGAGGCTCCTCTCGGCTGCCATTCCCCGAGCCTGTCCCAAATGTTCTCTCATAACATTAGGGAACTACTTGAAAAATTATAATTTCCAAATAGATGGAAGAAAGGTATGGAAATAATGTTGACGTTGGAAAGATCTTTGTGTAAAAATAAAGAAAACAGGCCAATTGAAACTGAATTTGATGTTTGCATATGCTCACCATAGATTATACATAATGGAAATTCCATTCATGCCTGTTGATTTCAATAATGTATTTGATTTCTATATGAAGGCTTGACCCATATAGTGTAAAAAAAAATTAATACATCAACTGCCATACATAACACCTGTGGTCAGAAACAAAAGTAACCATTCTAAATGAATAACCACAGGATTTCATAACCACAGATGGCTCATATGGTGCTGCTAAACAGCTTATGCTGATGCATTGCCATATGTACCACATGTGTCCCAAGACTTTTATTCTTGTGATATAAAACATTTGATGAGAGGAGCAAGTACCCATCTCCTCACGCTACGGCTGCCACAGCACTGAATTTTACCATGCAGGAAACTCAATGGTAGTATGAGGGAGTTTGAGTAATTCTCTTTGGTGGTCTACTTCCTAAAGGTTGAAGTGGTTTTAGTATAGTAGAACATTACTCTTGTTAAAACCATCACATCTTATCCCATTTTACTTTGCAAAAAGTTTTTGAGCAGCAGATTTTTCCTTGCATAATTTCAACATAGAAGGTGGTGTAAACTAGAGCCATTCAGAGAAAACTGAGTAACAATTTTCAGGAACATAATCTTGATATTATCCTAGATTTGCATTTGCCTTTCAGAAGCACAAGCAATTTTGTGTTTTAGTTTATCATTTTAATACTCAAAAAGTGCTGAGTGTGTGTATTAACAGAGGAGAAACAGACTATACTGTTTTCTTTTTTTTCTTCTCTTGGCATGCAGTCACATATAACTTTGCACTTTTCCTTTCTCTTCTTTCTTGAAGGTGGAGGTTACTCAGTGGGTTTCTTCAAAGCACAACATGGGTTTTGCTTTTAATCACAGTGTGTGGCAACAGATAAAGGCATGCAGCTCACAGTTTTGCAATCACGATGACTACAACTGGGACTGGTCATTACTTCATGTGAGCTCTACCTGCCTACCACAGAAATTACACACACTTGTTCTCCGAGCCCCAAGAGTCTTCCACATTGGAGAATGGTGAGTGGGACTGCTTCATTTAACCCATTCACGCCGGGGCCGTTCCGGCTTTGCGCGGTCGCAATACCGGGGTTCTCGAACGCATAAGCCTAACGCCTCGAGATTCTCGGGCGCACAAGCCGCGAGCCTGGGTTGCCCGCTCGCTCTACCCGAGTGCGCGGCTTCCCTTCATAGCTTGTCCAGGGCGTCTGACGCGAAAACCACAATACGTGCTATCACGTCAACCGGCGTGAATGGGTTAACCATAATTTTTTTTTTTTTTTTTTCTTTTTCTTTTTTTTCTCCATCGGATTCAATGGATTACCTTGAATTCTTTTTATGGGATTGGATGAGTCACTGATTTTTTGTTTTTGTGCTTTTTGGCTTTTGGTTTTGTTATTGCATTTGTAGACTGTTTGTAGATTCTGATTTTTCAATTGTTTTGACAGTGGCGTCCACCATAAAAAGAAGGACTGCAGCTCACGCACTGTTTTGCACAAAGTGCATCGAGCCATACAAGCAGGACAGCATACCTTGTTTCCACGACAACTTGTTGTTGTTCACACACCTCCGAAAAAGGTTTGTTAACTGTATCTTGGCATTTCTGTCTAGTAGGTTATGTTTTAAATGCATAAATTTTGACTTCATTTCCTGCGTGCCAAGTGTTAAAACTTGGGTTTGATTCACATTAAGTATTTTCTTCAGAGAATCAAGACAAAATTAGAAAGCTTAGCTTAAGGACAATTACTTAAATGATGTATTTGAATGTGTATCGCTTTCATATGAAGATAATGACATTGAAAAGTTACATACACTTTTTATTTGTGAAATCATTCATTTTCAGTCATACCTTTTTTGGCATTTGTCACATTAGATTTTATTAAAAAACTTGTAGCATGATTGATGCATACACTACAATTACCCAAGAAAAAATCTGGTAAAATCTGAAAGAAAGCACTAACTCTGCTACTAACAGATCATAGTTTCCATAAATTGATCTCTAATGCAACCTAACCTAATATGACTGAACTCAAGATAGCTTAACTTAAAGTTACTTAACATAACTGAACTGATGGAAATTTTCCAGGTGAAGAAGCACAAGGGCAATGGCGGCTGGGGCGACAAACGAGATCACGCCCTTTGCCGTTCTTTTAGTGTGAGTACGGCTCCTGATTCTGTGATGGTCAACAGTTCCGTACTCTTGACACAAGTGGTTGGTAACAATCCAGTCAATGGGAGTGTGATAGTACGCAGTGGCTCTTGATCATGGTACTGTCATTTTCCTATTTCTGATGTACATAAGATGAGACTACAATGTGATGAGTTTTAGCAACAAAAAAAGAAACAGTGTGATGAACCGATTAGATTATTAATGATGCTGAGATCTTTGCATTGCTGCAAGTTGATTAATGCAGTATATTTGTTATTGAGGAAGAACTGATCAGAGAATAGATAATTTTTTGCAAAATAAAGTGTATGGATGCCTTTTATCACATGTTTTTGAAGTCTATTGGAAGCAAGAACCATTATTTGTCATTGGTTGCTTATGTTGCCATATTTTCATTTTACATCTAAGCAGATACGTGGAAACTGAAATGAAAAAAGTACATACTGTATATGCTGCAAAACTAGTTTAATTGATTAATGGAGAGGTAATCAGTCAGTAAGCAGAATTTGATGCCTCAATATCAGGCAAAACAAGGCATGCTATTTTGCCAAAGTTCCATAAATGAGATGTTCTCAGTAAGTATGACAATCAGTTTGTGTTTTACCCTCTGTGAATTACCTACGAGCATTATGAATATTATTGTAAGTTTTTTGCATAGGCTCTTAGTTTTGTAGCCTTTTAAGTTCTTGCTTAAGAAGACAGTTTTTCATTATTCTTGACTAATTTCAGTAGACATACTCGGGTGATATATTCATTTTTGGATGTCATTTTTTTTATTATATTTTTCAGTGTATTACTGCCTTTTGTCACATGCTACAGTATTAGTCTTATTGTTACTGCTGTATCAAACCTTTACTTGTGAATTGTTGTAGATTGTACTATGTTATGGAGTAGCTTTGATGTTAAAATACTGTATGCTTTACAGGTTGCATTTACAGTTAAGGTAACTTGATTACTCTACTAGGGATAAATTGTGCTCCATATCAAGAGAATTTATGTGTTTACTGGTCAGTTTTGCTGATATACAAAATTTAGCTTTTTTCATCAACTCTGTATATCTGTCATAATTTCTTTGGCTCCTTGTATAAGAACCACATCCATGATAAAAGGTTGTGCTTTATAGTGTGTCGATGGGTGCTCTTCTTATTGCTAAGCTATTAATCTCCCATGTTATATCCCCTATAAAAAGGTACTTTTTATAATTATTCATTCACTATTTATTTTATTCATTCATTCGTTATTTTCTTTCTCATCACAGCCATTGTTTGCTGACGAGATTGTAAGTTTATTGTTATAGGTATTCTTTATAGCACAAAAGACTCTTGTCTTGTATTGCCATTTTTATATATGATTTTTCTTTGATATTTCTTCTAGTTCTGCTAGAGTTGTATGGTCTCAAGGTACTTCTTTAATCTACACAATGCGGAAATAGCGCAAGTGGAGCTTACTATTCTGGTCTTAGATAAGTACATTATTTATGTGAAAATCATGCTAGTCACTTAATAGTCACAAATACATTCCAGAACATCATTAAGGGTCAAATAATTGGCAAGAAATATGATTTGTGACCCCTACCACATGTTGGTAAGAGATATAACTATATTTTTGTGTTTATAGGGATATGCATGTCTGAGATATGATAACAGCCTTGAGGGTTTTATATGTAAACTGGAAATGTGAAGAAAAGAAACAAAGAAAAAAAGCACCATAAAATTTGTCCTGTTTACATACATGTTTTAAAATTGGTAAAATGATAAGAGCTGCAGGGTATGCTTTTCTCCCTTTTACTACAAATATTTATGGATTTGATTACTAGGAATAGGACAGGTTTTAATAATACTCAAATAAAAGAGGGTATTCAACAGTACCTAAGGGCATTACACCAAAATTATCAACATAGGTGTTGATGCAAAAGCTGTCATACGAAAATGGAAGCGATTTGAAATCTGCTTATCATCTCTCTTCTCATCAGTATACCGTATCGGTGGGAATGAAATATTTTCTTGAAGCCACCCATGCCTTTTGTGCCAAAGAGGCACAGCTACAAATTGGAAATATATTTGCACTATGGTGTTATTTTCACACAAAGCCTCTTTTTATGCTAGTGTAGCCTTAATCTATCAGTGTGCCAGGAAACTTGATTGTGGGCAGACTATTGTAGCAGAGTAGTTAGAGAATATTTGTATATTTGGTATTGTATGTATTGCAGTGTTTTGTGGAAAGATGCTATGAGAAAGGTCATATTTATAATGAAGAAAGTATTGAAAAAGAAAAAAAAAATCTGCACAGAGTTTATAATACAGAACTATAGTTTGCACACTCTTAGTCTGTGCTAGAATACGTTTGCCGGGGTTTGTCACTTGTGGGGAATTTATATATATTCAAAAGTAAACTGTATTTTTGGGGCTATAAGCCTGTGCTAGTCATTCTCAGTATTTATTTAGGTACTGACAGAGGGCCATTCATATATTGATTTAGATATGCTTGCATTGTGGTATCACAATCCCTAACCCTAGGCATAAGTCAGTATAAAAATGCATTCTTCACCACCATACATTGTAAAAGATCATTGTCAAATCATAAGCTCTTTAGCATCATGGCCATTGATTCCTTTTCTCCTTCCCACCGGAATGATGCTAATGTACTCAGATCGATATGTAAGTGGCCCCTAAAATCATCATTTATGCGGCTTAATTTTGTGAGTTTGAATAGTCCCCTTATAATCACAGTATGCTATGATGTCTCATGATGTCTATGTGGAATTTGTTTTGATAAATTTTTGTCTTTGATATTTTCTGAATTTATTGGTGTCTTTGTTCATATTCACCAGCTGTATATTGTTAATTCTGGTTATATATGTTATGGAGAGGAATTTTTATACAGGTCTTTGGTAATATTTCAATTGTGGAATTGTTTACAGATGCAAATCTTATTTACTAATACCAATATTAGTGTGGTAATGAAGGTCATAATATTTAGGTAATTAGTAGCATTTACTGTTTTTCTACTTTACTATGTTACTACACTGCTGGTGTCGCCTTTTTTCTAAAAAAGTTATGGTGTTCAGTTATCATCCCAGTTTAGTGCTGATTTTGATGATTGATTTTGTTTGTTTCTTGCAAGTAGAGCATAACTGTATGTTAGCTTGTCTTGAAATGAAGAGAGAAGGAAGAATGATAAGAAAAGAGAGAAGCAGTGTGTGGTTACTTACAGTTTTAATTGTTAATATGTTTTGGTCTCCTTTTGTTAGGTCTCAGGAAGGAAAGAGAAATCAGGGAGAAAAAAAGATATAGATTCTCAAGAAACAGCATTATTATTTTTATCTCTTACAGCTTTAGAGTTTAAAGTACACTTGTTATTGAGCAGAAATTGCCAAGCATGTTGTAGCACAAAATACTTTACTTTAATGATTTTCTTGATACTATTTTTATTCTTCTTAACCCATTCCCGACGGGGGATTTCTAGCCTAGAATGTCCAAATGCCGGGGCTTTCGAATTATTAGGCCTAAATTAAATGAATAGCTGGCACAATACTGTGCCGCCCGGCAACTGGGCTTTTGAATGCGCGGTACACATGCTGTACCACCCGTCCTGTGTGGGTTAAAAGATGTGTCTACATCTATTTTCTTTGTATTCATTTTGATGAGATAACATTTATTTATGTACCATTTTGTTGAAACTGCTGAATGCATTTATTGAGTGTCTCAAAAGTATGAATTAATAAAATGCTGAATTTAGACATGGTGTGTGAAAATAGGATCAGTGTACAAGTTTAATTTTCTTTTCTGTTGCCATTTTATTTGAAGAACTGTCGAGCTAGATTTGATATATGAATTATAGGTGCAAGAGCTGCTTTATGAGATTATGATATAAGGACAGACATTTTCTTATGGGAAGAAAATGGTTTTATAACTTTTTAATTGCAAATTTCCCAGTGTCTTCTAGGGATTATAATGGCTATATAGTAAACTACCAAATATTTCTTGCATACACACTTTTCTCATTAACAAAATCACAGTGTGTTCAGTGTGATGAAACAGGGTGAAGTATTCCATGATTCTAGATGGAAATAGATGGACAGAAATACATGCCATGGCAGTCTATTATATTCGTCCTTAATTTATAGATTTTTGAGCTAATCATTATGGTACTAACCCTTAGTAACTATGTTTCATTGATTTGAGGCAGATGTCTTACTGTACTGCTATATATGTGATACTTAGATTTTTAAAATGATGAAGCATTACATATAGAAAACAGTTTTAATGCACACATTCTGGAAATGACTGTAAAAAGAAAAAGTCACGCAAGAATGATTATGATTATCCGTTTAAACATCACTGAGCACATAAAGGCAAAGCTTTATGGGTAGACTATGGTGAATGCTTAACCCATTGCTGAGGGGGCTGTTTTGGGTCCAAATGGTCAAAACGCTGGGATATTTCAAACTCTCGCTCTAGCCTTGGGCTATTCACCTGCTCAGGTTGTGGTCAAGTGCTACATGCCCAATCACCCGGTGTGCTGGCCAGAAGGACAGCCATGACAAAATATATCGTCCCCGGCGGCTGGTCCTGTCTACCACTTGAGGTGATATCTTGTCACCTGGTGTCAACGGGTTAAAAATATCATCATGAGAGTGTATCTCTGAGTGGTCTAAAAACATTTCCTTTGAGATATGCTTTAAGTACATACCAGTGCTTGGTACAGGAAATATTTGTCTATTTATTTACATATTTATTTGTTTGTCTGTCAGATGTATAAGAAATAGTTTTGTGACTTTGCTTGTTATTACATTCCATTTCAAGTATGATGTGTTATTTAAGACTGTGTCACTGTAAGATTATAAATATTTATTAGCCTAAATAAGAAGTGTCCGTTACTCCCTGGTTGATATATAAGCAAAATCCATGGCTAGAAATTATATGTAATTTAATTGCCATGTAAGCTTATTATATCTCATTACATTACATTACTTTGATTTATTTCAGTGAACTAAGAACCTAGATGCTTATTATATGATTTTCATATGCTTCTTGTTAATTAATTTATAAATGTATGTTTCTCTATTTCTGCATACACACCCACAAGTGCAAATTAATATTGCACACACATGTACATAGGCAACTGATACTTATTTTAATAGACATGCATATTCACATGCATTTGCACATTCATACAAAAATGCACACAAACAAACACAGAAAATAGAGAGGCACAGACACAATTTTTTTCTTGGTTATATATTTTAGACACTTTTATGATACATTCAAGTTTGTTGCAATGTCAGTGAATATATTTATATATATATATATATATATGTTTTTGCAAACAAATTGCAGCACCAGTAAACTTTATTTATTTATTTACTTTTTTTTTCCCATGAATCAGATCTCATTGTGCAAGAAGTTAAGACTTAAATACTGTAATTTATTTGTTGGGAACTTATTGTTTTGTTAATATTTACAAATGGGATGTTATCTACACTTCAAAACGGATACACATCAGTACATATACACATTTTTATGTGTACTCACAAATTTAAACGGTGCATATGTATCTTCTTATCCTCTGTTTATTTGCAATCTTCATCTGCCTTTCCCTCTCCTCTTTCTTAATCGATTCGCGCCAGTTGACTTGCTATTACGTCTAGTGGTTTTTAGGTCAGTCGCTGAGGATGAGATATTTAGTCAAGGCTGGCATGCCGGGTAATTGGGCATACAGCGCTCGCCTGTGGCTAGTGCGGCCTAGAATCCCGAGGCGTTAGGCTTATGCATTAGAATATCCCAATATTTCGACCATTTAGAGCCAAAATAGCCCCGTCATTAATGGGTTAACTGTTTCTCTCCCTCTCCCTAAATCTCCGCTTCACTCATTCTCTTGTGCTCTAACCCCTACCCTCTGCCTACCCTCCCACCCTACCTCCCTCCCTACCTCCCTACCTCCCTCCCTACCTCCCTCCCTCCCTCCCTCCCTCACTTCCTCCCTCCATTTCCATCCCACCATTTTGCTCTTTATCTCTTGTTCTTGTATATCTATTATTAATCTATCAGTTTGAAACCAGATTATGTTTCTATACATGTTTTGATCTCAGGGCTTGAAATTTTCTAAGTATTTTTTATTTCTCATATATATATATTGCTTAATTAATTTAATCAAAGATATATTTAGTATATTTGGGATAGCCCCATTGCTTTGCTGTTTATTGTTGTTGCTGTTTTTTTTTTTTTGCATATTAAGTTACTTTCTTGTATTTGTTTGTTTTTTGAACAGGCAGACAAAATATAATGGAAAGCAGGTCTCATTTAGATATATTTGTTTCAGTTACCAGCCTTATAACTATATTATTTACGACTTTTATTTTTGCAGTATGTAAAGATTCCGTTAGATTGTCTCATTTAATTGTGATTTGCCTATGTAAAGATGAAAAAAACAAAAATGGAAGTTGGACGTAATAGTAAGGTGGTGGCAGAGTCATTCAAGCAAACTATAGCAGTTTGAAGTTATTTGAAAACTAAGTTTGTACATTTATAAACATTCCTCTTCTTTGTGTATCCAAACTTTTTTTTTTTCTTTATAAATATATATATTATTTATGTGTGATGTTATGATTGTTGTGTATGAGTGTATATTTCCATAAATATGGAATGAGAAATAAAAAAAAATATACAACTGGTTCCTCTTTTTCTTTCCTTTTGCACATGTATGGCCATATGGAGTATCTTTTTAGTGAATTTTTGAGTCAATAATGAACTAGCTTTTATTCCCATTAACCCAATTCCTATGGGCCTGTCAAGAAGTGGCAACCCCCTATGCCGGGCCTATGCAGTATTGCATAGGGAACATCACACTGGTGTGTCGCCCTGTCATCAGGCATTTAGCTGTGTCACACGGGTGTGACACACTGTCATCATAGGGTAATAGTTATTATATGATGAATTACTTCTTAGACATTGATTAACTGATTGCCGACAGGGGATAGATTTGCTTGCCTAGTCTTCAGGATGGATTTTATTCCAGAGTGAAGCAGATTCACACAACCTATCTTGATTTTCCCCTCTCTCTTTCAGTTACTCATTGTAAAACTAGAGCCATTTTTGTGTTTAATTGGATTGTGAGACTCACATGTGTCATATCACAGGCTCTATCAATGCTGCAGTTAACTAAAATTGTAGTATAGGGGCCATATCAGCTCATAATATTCTTTATACTTAGTTTTATATAAATATTGCTATTTTATGGGAGGGTAAAAGGCAATTTATTTTTTAATTTTCGTGTACTGTCATAAACAAGTATGAAAAATATAACCATCCACAATGAACATAAATTAAATAGGTAGGAAGAAGAAGGAAGCCTGTGTTTATGACTGTGAATGCCACAATAAAAAGCACCCTTTTGAAACAGGGGCACATTGTAGAGATTGGGATGGTCTGAGCCATCTTCCTCTTCTCGTTCTGCCTGCACATCCTTCATCAATGGTACTTTAGAGATGCGTGCCATCACTCTATAAAGATAATGATTCCTAAAGACCATGGATGGGTGCCATTCAAGGCTCTCTCTCCTGCTGGTGCTAGAAGAGTGGTGCCATCTAGGTTTTGGATGTTAGGTGAAACCAATTTTGCTTAATATTACGGAAATTATAGTAACTATGATACAGTTGTCATCATCACTCATTCATTACTCATAGAACAATGAAAAACACTGATCTAAAATCCCCAAATGTCATGTACATCATGAATCCTGTTATCAGGCCAAAGCTCCTGCGTCATAAGTCATGACACCTGTCCCCATACTGGATACCATGTTATGCATTGCCAAGAAAGTATGAAATTGTTAAATGTGAGTGGATTCCTTTTTTTTTTTTTTTTTTTTTTCTTTAATACAAATTTCAGGAGAGGAAAAAAAATACAGTTCAGGCAAAACTGCACATCAAAAATGACAGCTGTAAGGAAGGAATTGAAAACCATAACTCAAAATTTCCAAAGCTCTTTTTTAGCAGATTTATCCAAAGAATGGAACCTTAATATTTTAATTACATCATGGATTGTCTGTCTCTTTTTTATTCCTGACAATTTTAGAGATGTCAGAACTGAAATACTGTAATATATTTTCATACATAATGCGCTAAGGAGATGAGGCAGGAAAACTGGAAAAAATGACAACTGTATCAATGATTAACATATATTTTTACTTGGAATTATACCATACAAAAAATAAATCATAATCTATATATACGTTAGAAATGGAATAGTGTCTTTCCTTTATCCTTTATAATACATAAACAAATAATCACACAGTGCTCGGGGATTTGGAGATTGCTTTACCCTCTCACGTTTTTCATAAATTGTATAAAAAAAAATTTATTCAGTTATATCGTATGTAAAGCTCCATCAGCAGTATCAATTCTTTCTTAAGATATAGTAATAATAATTAAATAAATGTATTGGCTCAAACTACAATTTCTTTTAAAATAAACAAACACATACACATGAATATTGTTGTCATACATAATAATATGCCCTTGTGTGCAATTCTATATGTATAAAAGAGTGAGAGCAAGAGATGGAGGGCTGGGGAAGGAGGGAGAGAGGGAGGGAGGGAGAGAGGGAGGGAGAGAGTGAGTAAGTGAGTAAGTGAGTGAGTGAGTGAGTGAGTGAGTCAGAGGGAGAGGGAGGGATTTTTTTTCAAATGCCACAGAGAATACACCGATAAGAGAGAGAGAGAGAGAGAGAGAGAGAGAGAGAGAGAGAGAGAGAGAGAGAGAGAGAGAGAGAGAGAGAGAGAGTGAGAGAGTGAGAGAGTGAGAGAGTGAGAGAGTGAGTGAGTGAGTGAGTGAGTGAGTGAGTGAGTGTGTGAGTGAGTGAGAGAGAGTGTGAGTGAGAGAGAGTGTGAGTGAGAGTGAGTGTGTGTGAGAGTGTGTGTCTGTGTGTGAAAGAAAGAAAGAAAGAAAGAAAGAAAGAAAGAAAGAAAGAGAGAGAGGGAGAGAGGGAGAGAAAGAGGGGGGGGAGAGAGAGAGAAAGAGGGGGGGGGGAGAGAGAGAAAGAGGGGGGCAGAGAGAGAAAGAGGGGGGGAGAGAGAGAGAGAAAAAGAGAGAGAGAGAGAGAGAGAGAGAGAGAGAGAGAGAGAGAGAGAGAGAGAGAGAGAGAGAGAGAGAGAGAGAGAGAGAGAGAGAGAGAGAGAGAGAGACTAAATTTTTCAGAATTTTATTAGTACCATAAGTACCACAAACAGAAAACAAGATATACAAACAACTCAAGAGTCGTGAAAATTATTAGGAAAAAAAAAAAAAAAAATCAATAACAGAAATGCTAAACAGCTGGACTAGATTCTCGTCAAAAAGGAGAGAAAAAGTAGAGTTTTCCCTACACTGAACTCTACTCTTTAAGATATAATTCTATATGCTGATTTAAGTATATTAGCAAGATGTTTTCAATTCACAAAAGAAGGAGAGGGAGAGAAAATATGGTGTAGAGAACCAAAAGCAAACTCATACTCAAATAATATAGATATATATATATATATATATATATATATATATATATATATATATATATATATAAAACATCTAAATAAACTTTCATTGCTATATGTACCTACCAGCTAAACTAAATATCAAGAAAAATACAAAGAACTGTAGAATTTTGTATACATGAGTTCAAATTTCAAGTGTATTTCAGCAAGAAAGATGAAAAAGGAAGATGGAGAGAAAGGAAAGAAGCAAATACAAATGAAAATAAAAGCAAAAAAAAAAAAAAAAAAAGTATATACTTTGAAAACTACAATGATTACACAAACAGGTTATCAGATTGAAAATACCTTCATATCACAAATATATCTTCAACTTATGTGCCGTTTCAAGTAAAGTGTCTTCAGTTTTAATGATCCTGAAGTTAAGAAAAGTACGAGTGATTTCATGAATATGATATGGTAAACAGTATTACTGGAGCCCAGTCCTGCCTGCTCTCTAAAACTCATCATCTGCCACCAAGTCTAGGTAGACATCAAATGACTCTCGGTTGCAGCATCCATCTGCCTTGAACACGTACTTGTGAAATGTTCCATCCACACATATTGCTGAAATAGAATAAGAGGGGAATTTACTGAACTGATAGCAAATGAAACTGCTAATCAAATGAAGTTAATATATGTAGTCATATTAAAGTCTGTATGACTGCCAAGCATAGTAGTGAGAACACGTTAACTTCTAATCAAGACAATTTTATTAGTGAATATAATATTTTTCCTTAATGTTAATAACTCAAGCAGATAGAGTACTACATTTCATGAATGACTGTTAACTGAAAGGATGTGATAGTTTCTATCAACATATATCTTCTCGTACATATGTGAATAAAAAGTTCTGCAGAATGAAGAAAAAACTCTAAACGTGTGACAAAGAAAAATAAAAAATTACCATAAACAGTAGAACTTGTTCCAAAGGCACAGACACAAGCACACTCTGGAGGGACGGTGAAATTTGCAAGTGCCCACTGTGACTCCATATACCCTCCAAGGAATCCCATTCGAGAAAATCTAAAAGAAAAAAATAGATTATACATATATAAATATTTATAACAATAAATCTTGAGGGTATTTGCTATATATAAAAAAAAAGGATTTTGATTTTATTAAGTCTTCATAAAGATTTCATATCCAAGGATCTGTGCATTACTTGAGTGAAAGACTTACGTTGAACGACGATTTAGTTTTGTGTCCTTTAGTGCAAATATGTGAATTGTTCCCTTGTCACTGGAGCAGCACAAAAACTCACTATCACCACTAAAGTTGATGCTGCAAGAAAAGAGAATAGAAAAAAAAATCAATCATCTTCATCAAGATAATTTTTAGTGCACAGGGGACATGTCTTTACTAGAAAGGAATTCATGTTTTAATCACAATAATGTAGAGCAACTAGTAAGAATAAATATTGAAAGACTATAAAAAAAACTTTAAGCATAGCTTAGAACTTAGTATTGAAAACACTTTCAGACAACTGAAAATAATTACAAAAATGGAAGATGCTTGTATCAATCTCAACTTTACTTAAAAACAAGGTAATACCCTAAGATCTCACCAGTATAATGTTGCAGGATCTGAGCCCCTCCGCAGTTCTGCCAGCAAAACACGTCTGGCAGTGTCCCACACCCTAATAAGAGTGCCCTTGTGTGAAGCTGTAGCCAGCAGTGTCCCTTCTCGATTTACACTGAGGCATGCTAGCTCACTCTTGTGTGCTTGTACTGTGAGAGGGGCTTGGGACACAGTTGACTCTGTTGTAAGAAGATCCTGAAAAGGGTTGCATTTACATATTTACATTAGCTTACTCAAAAATTCTGATATTTTAATCCATAATTTTAAAATCATTGTAAGTAAACAAATTATTTTCTATATGCAAGCGCTAATCTGGATTCCTTGAGGTAGGCCTGTAATTTTTCCCTTCCCACACAAACACATATTCCATGTTTGAGCCATTGTGGTGTTGCTCTACCATACCTAATGATAAACCAACTTTACTCTTGAATTCTGAGCAACATATAAAAATTCTGGATATTCCATGAGTGTGAAAAAATCACATAGCCTGAAGGTAGATGAGATCTAGAAAGGGGTGGGACAAGTGGGTGGACGAGATCATGTCCACTTGTCTCAATAGAATTGTCGTTCAAAACAAACTTACCACTAACTGGACAGCGCCAACTTTATGAGCCGGGAAACAGAGAATATGTCTGTCAGCAGATGGAAGAGGGGACACTTCACAAAGACCAAGGGGATTATCACGAGTCTCGCAGGTGAAAAGTCTTCGTGGAGAGTGAGGGAATGAGAAGACGTGGATTTGCCTGCAGCATATTACAACTAGTCTGAAATGAAAATGGTCATGCGAATAATCCATGGCAACAACTATGGTAGACAATAGCTTATCTAGCTTATTTGGTTTTTCCATTCCTTAATTAACCCACACAGGACGGGTGGTACAGTACTGTACCGAGCATTCAAAAGCCCAGTGGCCGGGCGGCACAGTATTGTGCCAGACATTCAATTGATTTAGGCCTAATAATTCGAACGCCCCGGCATTTGGACATTCAAGGCTAGAATTCCCCCGTCGTGGATGGGTTAAATCATATTATGCATACTAATTCTATCATTTACAAAGATCATATGAACCAAGCCATTAAATATATGGAAAATAAGGAAGGGAATGCATACCTGTCTTTACGTAGTCTAACAGATAAAACTGGCGCAGAGAAAGTAAACTCAAGGACAAATCTTGAAGTTCTGTCATCGTAGATTAGGACTGTGTTGTCAGCATACTTGGGAACTGCTCCTCCCCCTACTATTGCTAGTAAATTTGTCCTGTGCAACATTTCTCCATGTGCAACACTTCCAGCTTCGCTTTCTTCTGCAATATTTATATGAATGAAAAATTACAACAGCTAAAGACAAAGGCTAATAAAAAATTATGTATAAATCATCCAAATACATAGATAATATCAACTGTTAGGTTTGCAAGTAACAAAACAAAAGTTTTAGATATATCCATTCCATGAATTGCATCTGGACGGATTACCATGAAGACTTACTCAAATGTAACTTTTCTGCAAGTGGCTCCACATTGTATATTCGAACACCGTTGTCCATACAGCATATGAAACACCCTGCAATATAAATATTAAAAATACCTCAAATACAATAGGATAATTTGATAATTCCTTTGTAACCTGCAATAGTAAGTATGCATGTATGTGTGTATGTGTATGTGTAAGTGTATGTGTATATATATGTATATGTATATGTATATGTATATGTATGTGTGTGTGTGTGTCTGTGAGTGTGTGAATATGTGTGTGTGTGTGTGTGTGTGTGTGTGTGTGTGTGTGTGTGTGTGTGTGTGTGTGTGTGTGTGTGTGTGTGTGTGTGTGTGTGTGTGTGTGTGTGTGTGTGTGTGTGTGTGTGTGTACATACATACAGATATACATATAAACACATATATATACATACATACATACATACATACATTCACACATACACATACATAACCATACAAACACACACACACACACACACATGCACATGCACACGCACACGCACACGCACACGCACACACATATAATGATATATAGATATATAAATATAAATATATATATATATATATATATAAATATATATAAATATATATATAAATATATAAATATAAATATATATATATATAAATATAAATATAAATATAAATATATATATGTATATATATACATTATATATATATATTATATATATATTATATATATATATATATATATATAAATAAATATATAAAGGGCAATAGCAATCATAGTGGAATCAAAATCTGTGAAAGCAATACCATACCAGAGGAACAATATAATTTGCAGTCCAACAAAAAACCTGTTTCAGAGGATAATTTTTTTCAAGTTTCACTGACAAGGAATATTTTTCACTAATATTAATGAGAATCATTTACACAGTACTTCATTCAAATTGGTCAAGTACAATTCCAATATTTGTAAAAAAAAAAAAAAAAAAATCAATACAAACTTGAGAAAAAGACTATGTAAATAAAACAAAGGTAAATTTTCCGAATAACGCCGCGTCGCTAAATACCACAAAAGTGGTATTGATGGAGTCCTCTCAACCTCTACTATTCATATATAGTGAAATTAATGAGCGCTTGCACCCCTGAAGCCCACAATCTGGGTCCCGATAGTAGGGGAGGGCATGAAGTAGATCAGGGAAATTACGGGGTAAAATATGAATTCCGGCCATATTTCGTATGCAAAATCTTAACCAATTACCTACCTACCTAACTTTGCTTAGGTTTGAAGTTTGCCCTAGCCAAGGGGGGGCTTCGCCCCCCCCTGGACCCCCCCCTTTTAAGGCACTTCGTGCTACCTCGTGCTACTTCGGTATCACGAAAACCTTAACCCAACTACCTACCTCACTTTCCCTAGTTTTGAAGTCAGCCTTTGCGAAGAGGGAGCTACGCCCCCCTGTGGATCTCCCCTATTCAGGGCACTTCGTGATACTTATGATGCGTAATTAGTCCTGTAGATGAAAATGCCGCGACACGGATAACCCTCACACTGCGCCATGATGACAGCAACTGAGTCTTCGTCTCATATATTCCTCAGGATAGGAAACTAGGACCGATGATGACGCGACCACTCAATAGAGGGCACTATAATTATACTGTAAATAATGGGGAATCTTGTGCCATCTGTTGAGAGAACATAACAGCACATGCAGGTAATTCCTTGGGGGTTTCCAGTCCACAGCTTGCTACTATCCGTAAATACGTAAACACAGCCATGTTTGAATTTCAGGGCGAGGATGGTGGATTCGGGATATCTTGCCCAAGGTATGTTGCACGAAGTGCCCTAAAATGGGGGGTCCAGGGGGGGGCGAAGCCCCCCTTTGGCTAGGGAAAAATTCAAAACTAGGCAAAGTTAGGTAGGTCATTGGGTTAAGATTTTGCAAGCGAAATATGCCCCGAAGTAGGACGAGGTAGCACGAAGTGCCTTAAGAAAAGAGACCCAGATTGTGGGGTCCAGGGGTGCAAGCGCTCATTAATTTCACTATATATGAATAGTAGAGGTTGAGAGGAATCCATCGATACCACTTTTGTGGTATTTCGTAACGCGGCGTTATTCGGAAAATTTACCAAAACAAATCAAATGGTAAATAATCACATACAATAACAGATACAGGGAACCACCATCATGTTAGAAACTGATATATTCTGTGAGCACTCGAGAGTTGCAAACCCTCAAAACTGGGTGCCATGTGCATTAAAGTGCGTAACTGCTGTTTTTGTTGTGGGAATTTGTGTCAACAATATTGAGTTAATTTGGAAAAAGATCAACTGCAACCGATAGCACTGCAAAGAATTGCTATGGCCTCAGTGCCATCTACTGATGTGGCTGTCTTAAATAAATCTTTCACTATTTAAAGGTGTAAATCATTTACACAAAACAAAACCTTTAAATCCGTGAATATAAATGAAAATCAATCCACACCAATATCTATTTTACCAACCTATTTGATAAACGTTTCATTACACCAAATCCTGTCCCAATTACCCGATTCTGCAAGTTGCAATCAATAACAAAGAATATTCACCTTGGTCTTGGTTGAACCTCAAGCTGTGAACCTTCTCTCGCTGCGCCATTATATCTTTAAGTTGCATGGACTTCTAAAACCCGTTTAGCAAAATAAATCGAACATACGTCCTCGTTATCCTTATCTAAACAGAAGGTCCCGAGACTTGAGAGGAAAGGAGAAAAATGAAATTTCTGCGTTCGTGATCTCCCTTCGTCGTGCGTGCGTCTCAGGAAGTCTCAACTGCGTGTGTTTGTTGACTTTGTTCGGATGGTCGAAGGATGTCTTAGTTTGTGTGTTTTGGTTTTAAGAATACTTGGGAAGCTAAGAAAATTACTTTCTACTCTAAATCTATTAATAAGATGTTTACTGAATGGATGAATTTGGTGTTGTATGGGTACAGTATGTTCGGACAATTTCTAATAACAAATCGCGACGATACGAACAATTAAAACAATCAGCTGTTGTATCAAAACAAACATAATGTCGACATATCATAAATATATATGTTAATTAAAGATTAAATATTTATTTGTGAATTATGAAAATAGTGTTATTACAACCAATCAAAAAGTAGTTTTCGAAAATAATAAGCTCACAGCACTGAAAACCCCGCTATTCTTTGTTATTACTATCATTATTATTGCTATTATCATTATCATTACTATTATCATTATCGTTGTTATCATTATAATCATTATCCTTGATACTGATATGATTATTATTATTATTATTAGTTGTATTACCATTATCATTAATATAACAATTATTACTATAATTATTATTATCACTATTATTATTCTCACAATAATAATAGTAACAATAGTGATATTATTAATATTGTTATCAGCACTATCCTTATCATTGTTATTACTATTATCATTTTTATTACAATCATTATTATTTTCGTTATTATTTTTGTTATCATCATTGTTTATTATAGTTATCAAATACACCAAAAGTATCATAACCATCATTACATATATCATCATTATTATTATTGTTGATGTTATTACCATCACTATTGCATCATTGTCGTTGGTGGTGTTATCATTGCACCATGACTTCTCATCCGGCAGACGGGCGGGGATTTCCAAGATGTCCGGCCTCTCTGTTATCTGAACTGCAGAAAATTATCTCACTCCCCGGACGGAAGGCACATAGCAAAAGTTTGCTTACATGATCTTTCACATGACGTTGCGTTAGGGAAGTGGGTCGTAATAATCACTAGTAGGTCCTCTGATGGCTTTTGCCTCCACGCCCTCCTCAAATAGTCAGTCATATATTTTGATGATTAAATCCTGCCCCACCCCCAACAAAAATAAAAACAACAACAACAATAACAACAACAAGTCTTTTTGGTGGAATAATGTATCGGATTAACAACGCCCACGTACACTGATACATTGATTAAGAA
>BOPN01001761.1:86169-91169 GCA_017312705.2 Penaeus japonicus | reverse complement strand
GCAGAACAAATTAAAACGGAGTCTAACCTTTTTTTTTCTTCCAACCTTTCTTATTACAGGAAATATGAGTTAGTGTGTGTTGACACGTGCAAGCGGGGTTCTGTTTATCTTTGGGTTTTTCTCATGAATGGGAGTATGGGGGGAGGGGGGGTGGAGCGAGATGGTCATCGTGCGCACGTGCTTGTGCACTGAAAAGTCATACCTATTGTGGTATATGAAGCTTAATCAACTGAAAAATACGCATACAAATTATGCGTCTCTCTTTATAACCCCTTTTCCCCGAAATACGTATGAGTTGTTAGTTGATTTGTGGAAAATGGAAACTTTGCAAATGATTTTAAACTGCAACTTGACTCATCATCATCAAAAATTGTGTGGTTTATTGGGACGGGCAAGTTTGGTAATATTATCTTGAGGAAAAGTATGTTATCTATTCTTGCGTTAGGTTATGTCACGGTAAGTTTGACACACACACACACACACACACGCACACGCACGCGCACGCGCACACGCACACGCACACACACACACACATACACACACACACACGCACGCACACGCATGCACACACGCACACGCACACGCACACGCGCGCGCGCGTACAACATGCCACAGAGTCTTTTATATTGCTGCGACCTGCCTATCCGACTTTGCAATAAATTTCCTACTCTTTTCTGTACTAACACGTATCAGAACAGAATGACATTACGTCACGAGTTACCTGGTGGCGTCACTACGCCGGGTGCTGCCACCTGTTGTCCAGTCGGCGAAATTGTCTTGTTTATCGCTATGATTTCCGCGGCTGTTGTTCAGTATCTTCACCGGTTCCGCCATCATCGGCATTATTGCTATTAATGTTACCATCACTGTCATCAGCAGTAGTTTTCTTTCGGTCTATCAAATTGCCGTTTGCAATAATGTTGAATATTTACGAACCGTGTCCTGTGACGTCAGCATATTTCTAGGAGTTTGTGGGCTGAGGGGAATATAGCAACACTATTATTAACAAAATATATAACAACAGTATTATTAAAGAAAGGAATACATAGCAACAACATTGCTGAAAAAGATGCATATCAAATAATATTATTACCAAAAGGGGTATATAACAATTATATTAATAAAAGGATATTTATAGTAACAATAATTAACAATGTCCATACAGACGGTAGTGATATTAGTAGCAACAATGATAGCAGCAATAATAAAAAATGCAATGTTACTCTAATCAAAATAGTAGCTCTAAGGTGATGAAGATGGCTGCTACTAGTCCTGCTAGTAATGGTGATAATAGTGATGATAATAATGATCATAACAATAATAATAGCGATAATAATTGTGATAATAGTGATGATGAGGTGGTGTTAATGATGATGATAAAAATAGTGTTAATGATAATGCCAGAAATGATGATAATGATGATATCAATAATGATAATGGGAAAATAATATCGTCAGTGGCTAAAGTGACAATAGCGATAATGATGGTGATAGTAACAATAACAATAATGATGATGTTAACAACTCTAAGGATAAAAATGACAACGACTGTAATGGTGATAAAAGTAACATACACTATAGTGACGATAATATTGATGACGATAATAATGCTAATGGGAATGGCGATTATACTAATTTTAGCAATAATAACAACAGTTTCATTGTTGGCAAAACAAAGGGTTTTCAAATGCAACGTTGCCACGTATCCTGTCCCCGATTGAGCATGTGATAAGCATGTTTAAGTGTTGGGTTGCTGTTCAACATATTTATCATTCTATTGCAATTTTTATGTTTGTGTTAGTTACACACTTAATACTTTCTTCTAAGTATTAGTGCTGGAATGTGGGGGTCGTTGACGTGTTAGTATTAAATGCGTTTCATTGTTTGTTTTTATAATTGTGGTGGCGATGAAGGTGCGTAAGTTAGAAGAACAACAGAAACTTAAGGCTGATACTGACTAGACAGTTTTTATGAGCTTATCAATGTGCTCATTGTAGTATTATGAATAAATGATTAGATATTTTAAAATTCATTTTTCCTTTAACATTTTACCAGTTTCGATCTTCAACATGTTTACACATTTTACCGTTAGTAATCTGTTTGTTTATTCTTATTAAGCTACGTAGAGGTAATTAATGATGTGTTTACAGTCACCATTCAATCACCTGCCTTCCAAATTTCTTTAAATGCGTGTTAGTTCGAGCTTCGGACGGGGAACGGGAAACCCGTTCTACCCGGGCAGGTCTCGGTGGGCGCCAGCTAAGTTCAAGGCGTTCATTGGCAAAGCTGTCGGTCGGGAATCCCGCTTGCGGATGCCGGGGCCCGGGGCTTGCCATTTGTTTTAGGCGACTACGGGGAGGGTGGCCTAGCTAGCCATCCAAGTTCAATTTCAGACGGACCCTTCGGCTACGATCTGATGTCGTGGTTAGGTTAGGTTAGGTTACGTTAGGTTAGGTTAGGTTAGGTTTGGTGTAGGTTGGGTTAGGTTAGGGTTGAACAACTGCTACTACTATCGAGGAAACTGGGTTGACTGAGGGTAGACAGAAGGAAAATTGGAGAGGTAAAAGTTGTTTAATCTTTTCCTGGTCGGGCTGTAGCACTGGGCACCAATTCCAGATTTCAGTAGTAGAGGTAGCCCAATCAACGAGCTCAATGGCGCTTGTTGTCGACGTTTAGCGGCATATGCAAAGCTATTGTGAAAAAATCCTTACCTGTTACTTATGCAGGCATTTGTCCATAACGAGACATCTGCGTTGTACCAGATGATACCAGTTTGGCATCCAACTGTTGGCTCTCCATGGTTCAGGAGGTAATACTAGTAGTGAGAACAGCCTCTTTCTCTGGGACTGTGTGAGGATCATTATAAGATCAAGGAAACTGATTACATCCTTGATAACACTCATTGGGGGATCCCTTTATTTGGAGTTCTGAGTTTTGTGGTACCAGTCATATAATGGCCATGGCCACCCTCAGGATTCACATCAAAACCTCCCGTTAGTCTAATGGCTATATACCTACCCAGAACGGCAACTAACCTAATGCATATATTTGCCCACACGCTATTTTCTTGGTTAATTCCTAGAAATGGGCTTGTATGAACTGTTAAGATTATGCTCAGATGAAAATAGAATAGATCCAAATAATCTGTATCATGAAACTATACTCTAGCGTTTTATATATCTTTAACGAATTTTGTGCTGTATAACTTTCCCATTACCTGTGAGATGATAGTAGCCAAACTTACATTGTAACTATTCTATTGTGATTTTTTTTTTATTTTTTATAAAACCTAGAATATGAAATGAAATGTAACATAGTTGTATCTTATACAGAAACCCAATTGTAGAAGGCAATGCTATTATTCAGTTGAAACTACTCTCAGATTGTGTGAAAATACATTACCAAACAGATTGATATCAATAACATTAAATACTCCATTTCTTTCTGATTTGACAAATCAAATCTGACTTTATCCAATGGTATCACCTGTTTGTGGAAGCTGCCACGCTGATTGTCAGCTATGGAGAGCTGAACCGTGGTACGTCAGAATGACCCCAGTATACCAAGAGTCTTGCTGAGTAAATTATCTTTGCTGTTTACCAAGTCCAGAGAAAACTTGATTGTCAAACCATCGCAGTTTGATCAGTATATAGCCAGATCATCTCAGATCCTGCCATAATGTGAGCATGTTAGGCCTAACAGTTGACCTAAATTGACTATCTGTCGGTTAGCTTGGATTTGGATGGCAGTGTGGTCCGGATACCTGGTCTTTACATCCTTGAAGAGCCTCCGACTCTGGCTGGGATCAGGGAAGCAATTGCCAAGCTGTTGAGTCTAGTAGGAAGCTATGGTTTTCAGATTGTTTGGTGTCCTGGTGCCATCTGGCAATCTGATACATTTCCTTTTAACTTACCCTTCTGAGATGCATTAGAGACTGGGCCATATGAATTCAGAGGAATCCTGACTAAGATAACTGGACCAATAGAAGTCTCTGAATTGAAAATGTCAGAAATTAAGGAAGGGACATTTCCTCTGAATTCAGGAGTGAGGTAACTATGTTTCCTGACAGCAATGTTTCAAACACATGCATGATCCAGATACTGGGTAGAACTGTCATCCAAACTGATTTAGAAACCCTATTGGGGGCTCTTGATGCACTCAGCAATGAGGTGACTCCCTTGGGTATGGAGGTTTGTTATTTGTCAGAGCCAAGTCATTTCGCTACGACTGAAATTCGACACTGACGTGTTTCTCGGTGCCATGAATCAGGATATAAGAATTAATTTCTTCCGTGCTCATAACAGGAGGATTAAAGAAGGTGTGGTTATAGGTTTCTTCCCAGTACTCAGCTTAGATTTCCTGGAAATGGAAGTAAGACATAATCTTCCACCACCCGTTGCTGCATGCTTTTCCACCTGCGCCTCAAGGCAGAGAAGATAATGAACAGAAAAAGGCAACCCACTAGACAGATCCCACAATCTAATCATTCTATACCTGGAGATGGCTGAGCACCTGGAGGTCCTGTTAGGCCACATAGTCAGTTACATCACCACATCAGGGAGATGTATAGTAAACCTTGCAACGGTTGCGAGAAATTATACCTAGGAGTGTTTCGTTCGTGATCTGATATTTACGCGGTCCAGAACTGTCCACTCAGACTGTTTGGACACTTGGAACAAAACTCTGAAGATAATTCCACCCATCAAGGTTGAATAGGCCTGTGGGATGAGCAAAAAAGTCATAGCTCAAACAAATCAATCAGTGACAATGTTATGATTATTATTGGTACTTTTTTATTACTTTCAGTAATCGTATATTTTTATATGTGTTCTTTATTGATTAATGTTAGCACCATTACATATACAAGCGTTAGTTTTGATAATCTTCCTTTGGAAAAGTTAGAGAAATTAATGTAATGAAATTAAGAATTAACGAAGCAATTCCACAACACTCAGTAACAATGAAAGAAAAATCATGGGAAAAATAATGGCAACCATAAAC
>BOPN01001761.1:73669-81169 GCA_017312705.2 Penaeus japonicus | reverse complement strand
CTTCTGCAGGTGACAGAGGGGCGGGGAGCGCAGCGCGGCCGAAGGACACTGAATGACCTGAAGAAGGAAATGAGATTCATCAAGTTAGCTCAAGGTGGAGCTCTTGTCGAGTAAGTCTTTGGTCTTTGTGGTTGGTTGGTTGGTGGGCGTTTGGTCTTTGTGGTTGTCTGGTTGGTGGGCGTTTGGTCTTTGTGGGTGTCTGGTTGGTGGGCGTTTGGTCTTTGTGGTTGTCTGGTTGGTGGGCGTTTGGTCTTTGTGGTTGTCTGGTTGGTGGGCGTTTGGTCTTTGTGGTTGTCTGGTTGGTGGGCGTTTGGTCTTTGTGGTTGTCTGGTTGGTGGGCGTTTGGTCTTTGTGGTTGTCTGGTTGGTGGGCGTTTGGTCTTTGTGGTTGTCTGGTTGGTGGGCGTTTGGTCTTTGTGGTTGTCTGGTTGGTGGGCGTTTGGTCTTTGTGGGTGTCTGGTTGGTGGGCGTTTGGTCTTTGTGGGTGTCTGGTTGGTGGGCGTTTGGTCTTTGTGGGTGTCTGGTTGGTGGGCGTTTGGTCTTTGTGGGTGTCTGGTTGATAGGTCTTTAGTGTATCTGGTTGTCTGGTTGAAAAGTCTTTAATCTGCATGGTTGCTGAAAGCTTTAAGTAACATTTTATATATAATTTAGTTAAACCACTGCCTAGCAAAATAACAAACACACGCATGTTGATAATAATGCTATTGCTACTTCACTTTCGTGACCTTTTGTGACCTCGCCAGGCTTCGTGGGCTGGGCATCATCAAGCTGACCAAAGATGATTTACAGGAGTCTGGCAAGGTGAGCTGATTTCTGGTTCCTTAATCTTTTATTTTGAAACGTTATCGTCATTATCATTGTTATCATTATTATAATTTTTATCTTTAGTATCATTGTCATCATTATCTCCATCATTATTATCATTATCGTTGTTATCATCATCATCATCATCATTATCATCATCATTATCATCATCATCATCATCATTATCATCATCACATCATTATCATCAGTTCCACCACTTCTTTTATTGTCAAAGGTATAAAAAATAACGGATGAACATAAGTAACAAACAAAAGTATAACTGATTAAAAAAAGCGTTTGGTCTTTGTGGTTGTCTGGTTGGTGGGCGTTTGGTCTTTATGGTTGTCTGGTTGGTGGGCGTTTGGTCTTTGTGGTTGTCTGGTTGGTGGGCGTTTGGTCTTTGTGGTTGTCTGGTTGGTGGGCGTTTGGTCTTTGTGGTTGTCTGGTTGGTGGGCGTTTGGTCTTTGTGGGTGTCTGGTTGGTGGGCGTTTGGTCTTCTTGGGTGTCTGGTTGGTGGGCGTTTGGTCTTTGTGGGTGTCTGGTTGGTGGGCGTTTGGTCTTTGTGGGTGTCTGGTTGATAGGTCTTTAGTGTATCTGGTTGTCTGGTTGAAAAGTCTTTAATCTGCATGGTTGCTGAAAGCTTTAAGTAACATTTTATATATAATTTAGTTAAACCACTGCCTAGCAAAATAACAAACACACGCATGTTGATAATAATGCTATTGCTACTTCACTTTCGTGACCTTTTGTGACCTCGCCAGGCTTCGTGGGCTGGGCATCATCAAGCTGACCAAAGATGATTTACAGGAGTCTGGCAAGGTGAGCTGATTTCTGGTTCCTTAATCTTTTATTTTGAAACGTTATCGTCATTATCATTGTTATCATTATTATAATTTTTATCTTTAGTATCATTGTCATCATTATCTCCATCATTATTATCATTATCGTTGTTATCATCATCATCATCATCATTATCATCATCATTATCATCATCATCATCATCATTATCATCATCACATCATTATCATCAGTTCCACCACTTCTTTTATTGTCAAAGGTATAAAAAATAACGGATGAACATAAGTAACAAACAAAAGTATAACTGATTAAAAAAAAAAAAAAAAAAATATATATATATATATATATATATATATATATATATATATATATATATATATATATATATATATATATATATATATATATATAGCATCACTAACTATACACATTTTAATTAAAACTATTTTGAATCCCCCCGCAATGAAGACATTAGAAGAAGCTCAGACAATTCACAAAGAATTCAACCGCCTGGACACGTGCTTAGGCGTCACTGCTTACCAGGGAGACGTAAGGGTCGCCGGACCTATTTTTTCCTCGACGATTACGAACTTAAGTAAGTTTTTAAAAATTCTTTTCTTTTCTTTTATTTTTTTTTTTGGTCTTGTTGATTTATGTGAATATGATTACGTTCGTTAGGCACTCCGTTATTTTCTGACGCAGTTCTTGTTCTTGTTTGGCCATATCGTAGAACTGGCAGTTGTTGTTTGTTTGTTATACTACCTGTTAAGTAGAATGTGTGTGCGTGTATTTGTATTGGCGTGTGTGTTTCCATGTTTATGTTAAAGATGCGATTACAACATGCTTTCACTTCCAGCACGCGCTAATGAGTGTCAAGCGAAAGCATGTTGACAGTTACCTTGATCCAATTTGAATGAGATCTAATAGTTGTTTCTAGGTAGCCAATGCAGATCTAAGTGCTTGTGTTATTCATGATTTGCCACTGATGGCCGATATATTGTTACTATGAAAGTACAGTGATTACGGATATACCTTTAGAATGAAGGTGATTAACATGATTTTGTATATACCCTCAGATTTGCATCTCTATATAGTAAGGTTATTGCTGTTTTTTCTCTCTTTCTCTTTCTTTCCTTCTCTCTCCCTAGCTCTATTATCTCCCATCTTTTCACACAAGCCTCACCTTACCTGCCTCTACTTCAGGATGTGCGCCTCAGCTGAAGATCACAAGGCGTTCCCTCCTCACGACGTCAGCGGTAGGAGGCCAAGAAATGTGGCTTCTCACAGACAAGGTCAGGAAAGGTCAGTTCATCATTTTCATTGTAGGTGTATGTGTGTATATAATTGCCTTTATATATATATATATATATATATATATATATATATATATATATATATATTTAACACATACACACATATATTAGTACCTATATCCATAAGTATATGTATATCTATACATGGATGTGTGTGCACGTCTGTCTGTGTATCTTTAAAGATTAGCTACATTTAAATGTTGCAGGAGACATCGAAGTCCGGGTTTGTGATGGCGAGGGCTGGGAGGACGTGTGCACGGGCGTCGAAATTTTCCATCAGCTTATTATCATCTGCAGGCGAGTAATATCTCGATCTTCCTTTTGTGGGAATCTTTTTCTTTAGACTTTCCTTCCCTTATTGGCATTGTTGTCACTTCCACTACCGTTTCTGTTAATTCTGTCACTCTACTCTTGTAGTTGCTTCTCTCACAACAACTTTTGTTCTTATCACTATTATCGCTTTTCATACCAATACTAGCACTACTGCTGCGCTGCCACCACCGCTGTGGCTATTATTACTACTACAACTATATACTGGCACTGCAATCCTATTATTGCTTTGTGTTGCTATTTATGCTACCGCTTTCACTGTTACTTCAACCGCTATTACTATCACTGTTATTGCTACTGCCATCACTTCAAGTGAAGGATACGGTGTTGATTACTCTGATTCACAAGCCCCTTGTATACTCCGTAGGACCCCGGCATATCCCGGTAAGCTAGAGGCATCAGGGCGCACCATGCAACTGTACCTGTTTCGGAAGTCGGACCAGAAGGTTAGCGAATTCTATGACATAAAATACTCGCCGGACAGCGAGTCGCCCAGGACTCAGGTGTTTGATGGTGCGTGATCTGTGGAGTTCTTGTTTTAGCTTTGTATTGAGAGCACGGTTTTGGTAATAATGTGGTGGGGATTTTCTGTTTTCCAAATAAAGGATGTGACTTGCTTATACTTGCAGCGAGGAAGAGGAAGAAAACCATGGAGGAGGAGGCTGAACCTGTAACATTTTCGGCACAGCTGGAACAGATACGAGCGCTTCACCACACCGGTACAGCAGACGAGACGCAGCTTTTGGTTGTCCCCCAAAGACCGGCTTTGCCACAGGAGTTTAATCGGTCCTCAGTCCCTCAGTCGACAAGTCAGTATGACCAGACATCAAAGTATCAGTCTCGACTACGGCCGTCTTCCTCCAAGGCAGTTGCTTCACAGTCGCACTTCGTGAAAACTTTCCAGGCATCTCATTCAACGTATGTCACGTCGAATCATTCACTAGACATCAATTGGCCATCAACGCAGCCAAACCTACAGCTGGCTAGTCCTCACAGAGTACCGGCAACCGTGCATTCCCCCTCGCACTTACCTTACACTCCTGAGGAATCAACAGCTTTCCAAACACACCAACCAACACCCAACGCCGGAACACACTTGGCGACATCCTACGCCACAAGACCTCAGTCACTGACAACAACATACGCCAGCGGCCACACACCATCAGGAACTTTGCCCCTCAACATGCAATCCAGCGCCCTCTTCAACGGATCCCAAACTCGCCAGGAGAACCGAGTGCCCCAAAGCCTGACCACTCCAACTGTACTCCGAGATACCGACCGCCTGCTGGAGCCGTTTACACCGTCTGCGTCACTTTTCCACCATGAGCCCGAGAGATCAAGGGAGACTAGTTCGCCGGGAGAAATGGCGGCGATGTCTCTGCACTCTCTCCTTGATCTAGAGTCTGACTTCAACATGGAGCAGCTGTGGTCTCCGGGTACGTGGCCACTGATGGGTCGGATGTTGATTCTATGATGCGATCATAGCTTGGTGTGTGTGTGTGTGTGTGTGTGTGTGGGTCTCTGTCTCTCTTCCTCTTCCCCTCCCTCTCTCTTTCTCTCTTTTCCTTCTCTCTCTGTCCATGTCTGTCTGTCTGTCTGTCTGTCTGTCTGTCTCTCTCTTCCTCTTCCTCTACCCCTCCCTCTCACGTTCTCTCTTTTTCTACTCTCTCTCTGTCTCTCTCTCTTTCTTTCTCTCACTCTCTCTCTCTCTCTCTCTCTCTCTCTCGAGAGAGAGAGAGAGAGAGAGAGAGAGAGAGAGAGAAAGAGAGAGAGAGAGAGAGAGAGAGAGAGAGAGAGAGAGAGAGAGAGAGAGAGAGAGAGAGAGAGAGAGAGAGAGAGAGAGAGAGAGAGAGAGAGGGGGAGGGAGGGAGGGAGAGAGTATGTGTGTGAGTAAGTAAGTTGGGAAGTGATGAATGAAGGAAGGAAAAAGAGGAAGTTCAGTCGATCGAGAGAAAGATAAAGAAACAGAAAAAAAGAGATCGAGTGAGAGCGAGAGAAAGATAAAATGAGTAACAACACAACTCAATCCTTACGTCGTGGAATTCTCACTCATTACATTGCATAATATATTTTGATTAACCAGATTACATCACCTCCGTCTCTTTACCCATAGGTCACGTGGGTAAATCCTCATCATGGTCCTTGGTAACTGATTCTGTTGGTGAGTAATTAGTTCACGTGCTGTTGTTCTGTTGACAAGATCTGCTTCTCGTTACCTGGTATTGCATTGTCTTACATTTGTTTGATTTCTTTTCTCTCCCAGTCAAGTAAAAATGGAGAGATAGTCGGTTTTGCAACACTTCGGAATCATCCAGTAAACAACAACACTGATTATATTGATTTTATCTATATATTTGTTTGCTTCAATATTTGTCGCTCTCCTCTAATCAGTCCTCTCATAATTAACAGAAGAAGAAAAGTCGATAGATAAACAAATACATTAGAGAGGAAAAGAATCAGATACAGAATTGTTGATGATTTTCGAGATGTGACAAAATGGATAAATAATTTATAAAATCGTAGAAGGAAATAAATAAATACCAAATAGGTCATAATCCCCGTGGGTTGAGCGAGAGTTAAGTCAATTACAATTTCTAGATCAATTCGAAATAACTGATCCTTTCTGAAGCAGCGAAGCAGTGGCAGAATGATAACTAATTTCCACCATGATATTCCAGGTTCTTCTGATCTTCGACGGTCGAAGAAATTGCCAAGAGAATATAGACGCGAATGGGAAGAAGAGAAAGATGAAGAAGAAGAGGGAGAGGAAGAGGAGGAGAAACACACGTGGGGAGTGAAAGAAGATGGTAGACAGAGGAGAGGGGAAGTGACGACGAGAAAGTGGGAACAGACGATAATCAAAGAAGAAATATCTGTGAAGAAAGAAGAGGAGGAAGAGAGACAAAGAAAAAGAGGAGAAAAGGAAGACCATTTGTCGACGATATCTTCCTCTTCTTCCACAGCGAGAAAGGATCTTCGGGCTAAGCAAGAGAGAGAAAGAAGCAATGGGATGAAGAGAGGAGAAAGCAGAACATGCAAGACAAGGCACAGCCGTGGCAGAGAGCCTCCGAGATGTTTCTTCGACGTGAATATGACGGATAAATACGGTGAGGAAGGTTTAATGGCTGGTGCATACTTACACGCTTACATGCACACGCACGCACGCGCTCATTCGCTCTCACACATACATATGCACACACACACACACACACACACACACACACACACACACACACACACACACACACACACACACACACACACACACACACACGTACACGTACACGTACACGTACACGTACACGTACACGTACACGTACACGTACACGTACACGCCCACGCCCACGCGCACAAACACAAACACACACACAAACACACAAATCAGTGCATGTCTATTTATTTTGTAATCATATAATCAGTAACTGAACAGTCAAGCTACCGGACGAATACTCAGATTAACGCAAAACAATAATCAAGCAAATAAGTTCATAACAGGAAACATCCCAGACATCAAAGAAAAAGATAAATGTATACTTTAAAAAAATGAAGAAAAAGTAAATAAATGGTCACCGGATGAATTGAAAAAAAATCTCATGATAACTCGTTTATCTTTCCTTTTTCCATTTGCTTCAACGAATTAACATCCACACACACACCCGTGGCTTACAGGAGACGCCCTAATCCACTACGCCGTTCGGAAAGACGATGACATGGCCGTGGCTTGGCTTCTCTCTCACGGCGCCGATGTCAACAAGACGGCGCAGCTGAGCGGCGACACCCCCTTGCACCTCGCTGTCAAGTACGACGCGCAATTGGTGCTCATGAAACTCCTGGATGTGGTGAGTGACTCGGGTGTTGCACTGTTGCTGTGTGTCTGTTGTGCTCCATAGATCCTGTGATATTCGTTTGGGTGTGGGTGAGTAGCTTAGGCGATTATGGTATCTATTATTGTTTACTTTTCAATGTATATATCTTTCAGTTATCTTCGTTTTTGTTTCTTCTCAAGATAAGAAGTAGGAATGAACAGATTAAATCTTTGAAGTTTTTTTTTTTTTTTGATAAATCCCCAATGATGCACATATATCATATATGGATTATGAGTATATATATATATATATATATATATATATATATATATATATATATATATATATATATATATATATATATATATCTTCTGGGCACAGGTTATCAATAGAACACAAAGTTATTAATCTTGATAACCAATCCTTGCATAATATTTACTTTTATTTTTG
>BOPN01001761.1:61169-63669 GCA_017312705.2 Penaeus japonicus | reverse complement strand
CTTTTCTGTAGCTCATACCTGATCCTCATAATCTCTTAAACAGCTATTAATATGTCTTTTCATCTGAGTAAGAGATAATGGTATAGCATAGTGTGGTTCTTCATAGGAAAGTACGAATCTAGCTAACTGGTCAACTTTTTCACATGATGGTATTCCTATATGAAACGGTATCCAGTGCAATGACACTTGTATACCCTGCTCTGAGAGTCTGGAAATTTGATGTAGGATGTTTTTAGATACCATGTTTTCTGGGCTAAATGCAGTGAGTCTATAGAGGGCAGCCTTCCTTTATGGCATGGTATATGGCGAATGATTCAGCATCAGTTTTGCTTACCCAATCTGAAGAAATCCGCACACTTGTCGGGAATGAAGTTTCCAATCCCAGCTGCTCCATGAGGATCAGTGGAGGCATCACAGTAGGGAGGGATGGAGGGTGGGAAGGAGGGATAGAGGGTGGGAGGGAAGGATGGAGGGTGGGTGGGAGGTAGGGAGGTAGGGGGTTGGAGGGAGGTAAGGAGGGAGGCATGGAAGGAAGGAGTGAGGAAAGGGAAGGGAAGGAGAAGGAGGAGGAGGAAGAGAAGGAGGAGGAAAAGGAGGAGAAGGAGGAAGAAGAAAAAAAAGAGCTTGAGGAAGAGGAGGAAGAGAAATAGGAGTAAGGAGAAAAGGATGAAGAAGACGAGAAAGAAAAAAAAAAAGACAGAAGGAGGAGGAGGAGGAGGGGAAGTATTTCTACAAACCAAAGGGCATATAAAAAAAGGAGGGAGGGGGAAGAGGAGGAGAGGAGAGGAGAGGGGGGGGGGGGGGGGGCAAGTTAAGGTTCAATGAGGAAAGGAAGATCAGGCATAAACAAATAGAAGGCGGAGAGAAGAGGGAAGGAAAGAGACTGCCTTTAGCATAGTCTTCAGGAACTTCAAAGGGGAGGCAGGTGAAAAGGGGTGTGTGAGAGGGGAGGGGGGAGATGTGGGGGGAGGAGGTGGAGGATGGAGGAAGGGGAAAGGGGGGGGGGGGGGGAGGAGATGTGGGGGGAGGGGGGATGAAGGATGGAGGAGGAGGAAAGGGATAGGGGTGGGGAGATGTGGGGGGAGGGGGAAGGAAGGATGGAGGAGGGGGAAGGGCGAGGAGTGGAGGAGGAGGAGAGGGGTGGGGGATGCAGGAGGGGGAAGGGGCGAGGAGCGGAGGAGGAGGAAAGGGGTGGAGGATGGAGGAGGGGGAAGGGGCGAGGAGTGGAGGAGGAGGAGAGGGGTGGGGGATGCAGGAGGGGGAAGGGGCGAGGAGCGGAGGAGGAGGAAAGGGGTGGAGGATGGAGGAGGGGGAAGGGGCGAGGAATGAAGGAGAAGGAAAGGGGTGGAGGATGGATGAGGGGGAAGGGGCGAGGAGCGGAGGAGGAAGAAACGGGTGGAGGATGGAGGAGGGGGAAGGGGCGAGTAATGGAGGAGGAGGAAAGGGGTGGGGGATGCAGGAGGGGGAAGGGGGTGGAGAGTGGAGGAGATGTGGGGGAGGAGATGGAGGATGGAAGAGGGGGAAGGGGCGAGGAGTGGAGGAGGAGGAAAGGAGTGGGGAATGCAGGAGGGGGAAGGGGGTCGGATTGAGATGTGATGGAGGAATTGGACGATGGGGGAGGGGGAAGGGTGTGGGGGTGGGGGAGATATGGGGGAGGAGTTGGAGGATGGAGGAGGGGGGAAGGGGTAGGGATGAGTGGGAAGAAGTATGAGAAGGGAAGAAAGAGTGAGGAGAAGGGAGAAGGGGATGGAGGTGTGGAGTAAGGGAAGGAGGAGGGGGTGGAAGAGGGGACTGAGGAGGGGGTGAAAGAGCGAAAGGAGGAGGGGGTGGATGGGGACTTGGGATAGAGAACTGGGAGGGGGGGGGGGGTATTGTCTCGAGACGCGGTGAAACGGCGAAGCGAGAGACGTCGAAGAGGAAGAAGGAAGGAGAGGGATAAACAGGAGGAAGAATAGGCAAGAGAGAAGAGGCAAAGAAGAGGGAAAAGGAAGAGGAATAAAGAAGTGCAAGAAAGACGATGAAGTAGGGAGAATAACAAGAATAAGAAGAGGGAGGAGAAGGAGCAGGAGGCGAAGAAGAAGAAAAAGAAAAAGAAGGAGAAGGAAGCGGAGAGGGAGAAGAAGAAGGAAAAAAGAAAGGAAGAAAGGAAAAAAGAAAGAAAGAAGAAGAACAAGAAGAAGGAGGAGGAAGAGCAGGAGGAGGACGAGGAACAGGATGAGAAGAAGAAGAAATAAGAGGAAGAGGAAGATGGATGATAATAAGGCAAAACAAGAAGGAAGAGGAGAGGCAGAAATAGGAAGAGGAAGAAATAAATAAAGAAGACGAAGACAAAGGGTGCGGAAAAAGTAAGAAGAAAGAAGGAGAAAGGAAGCACATCTACAACTATAACCAAATTCAACTCCACATCCAACTATTCATATAAATCTAAATATAATCTTAAATTTAATCTTCTTTCTCCCTCTATCTCTCCCCCCTCTCTCTTCTTTCTCCCTCTATCTAT
>BOPN01001761.1:46169-48669 GCA_017312705.2 Penaeus japonicus | reverse complement strand
TTTAATTCAGCTTTCTCGTTTTCATTCAGCTTTCTCGTTTTCATTCAGCTTTCTCGTTATCATTCAGCTTTCTCGTTTTCATTCAGCTTTCTCGTTTTCATTCAGCTTTCTCGTTTTAATTTAGCTTTCTCGTTTTCATTCAGCTTTCTCGTTTTCATTCAGCTTTCTCGTTTTCATTCATCTATCTCGTTTTCATTCAGCTTTCTCGTTTTCATTCAGCTTTCTCGCTTTCATTCAGCTATCTCGTTTTCATTCAGCTTTTTCGTTTTCATTCAGCTATCTCGTTTTCATTCAGCTTTCTCGTTTTAATTCAGCTTTCTCGCTTTCATTCAGCTTTCTCGCTTTCATTCAGCTATCTCGTTTTCATTCAGCTTTTTCGTTTTCATTCAGCTATCTCGTTTTCATTCAGCTTTCTCGTTTTAATTCAGCTTTCTCGTTTTCATTCAGCTTTCTCGTTTTCATTCAGCTTTCTCGTTATCATTCAGCTTTCTCGTTTTCATTCAGCTTTCTCGTTTTCATTCAGCTTTCTCGTTTTAATTTAGCTTTCTCGTTTTCATTCAGCTTTCTCGTTTCCATTTCGCTTTCTCGTTTTAATTCAGCTTTCTCGTTTCCATTCAGCTATCTCGTTTTCATTCAGCTTTCTCGTTTTCATTCAGCTTTCTCGTTTTCATTCAGCTTTTTCGTTTTCATTTAGTTTTCTCGTTTTAATTCAGCTTTCTCGTTTTCATTCAGCTTTCTCGTTTTCATTCAGATTTCTCGTTTTCATTCAGCTTTTTCGTTTTCATTTAGTTTTCTCGTTATCATTCAACTTTCTCGTTTTCATTCAGCTTTCTCGTTTTCATTCAGCTTTCTCGTTTTGATTCAGCTTTCTCGTTTTCATTCATTTTTCTCGTTTTGATTCAGCTTTCTCGTTTTCATTCAGCTTTCTCGTTTCCGTTCAGCTTTCTCGTTTTCATTCAGCTATCTCGTTTTCATTCAGCTTTTTCGTTTTCATTTCGCTTTCTCGTTTTCATTCAGCTTTCTCGTTTTCATTCAGCTTTCTCGTTTTCATTCAGCTTTCTCGTTTTCATTCAGCTTTCTCGTTTTCATTCAGCTTTTTCGTTTTCATTTAGTTTTCTCGTTATCATTCAACTTTCTCGTTTTCATTCAGCTTTCTCGTTTTCATTCATTTTTCTCATTTTGATTCAGTTTTCTCGTTTTCATTCATTTTTCTCGTTTTGATTCAGCTTTCTCGTTTTCATTTCTATTTTCTCGTTTTCATTCGACTTTCTCGTTTTTTCATTCAGCTATCTCGTTTTCATTCAGCTTTTTCGTTTTCATTTAGTTTTCTCGTTATCATTCAGCTTTCTCGTTTTCATTCAGCTTTCTCGTTTTCATTCAGCTTTCTCGTTTTCATTCAGCTTTCTCGTTTTCATTCAGCTTTCTCGTTTTCATTCAGCTTTCTCGTTTTCATTCAGCTTTCTCGTTTTCATTCAGCTTTCTCGTTTTCATTCAGCTTTCTCGTTTTCATTCAGCGTTTTCGTTTTCATTTCGCCATTTCTTTTTCATTCAGCTTTTTCGTTTTCATTCAGCTTTCTCGTTTTCATTCAACGTTTTCGTTTTCATTTCGCCTTTTCTTTTTCATTCAGCTTCCTCGTTTTCATTCAGCTTTCATGTTTTCATTCTGTCTTCTCGTTTTATTCCGCTTTCTCCTTTCCATTTCGCTTTCTCGTTTTCATTCAGTTTTCTCATTTTCAGTCAGCTTTCTCGTTTTCATTCAACTTTCTCGTCTTCATTCAGTTTTCTCGTTATCATTCAGCTTCTTCGCTTTCATTCAACTTTCTCGTTTTCATTCAGCTTTCTCGTTTTCATTCAGCTTTCTCGTTTTCATTCAGCTTTCTCGTTTTCATTCAGCTTTCTCGTTTTCATTCAGCTTTCTCGTTTTCATTCAGCTTTCTCGTTTTCATTCAGCTTTCTCGTTTTCATTCAGCTTTCTCGTTTTCATTCAGCTTTCTCGTTTTCATTCAGCTTTCTCGTTTTCATTCAGCTTTCTCGTTTTCATTCAGCTTTCTCGTTTTCATTCAGCTTTCTCGTTTTCATTCAACTCTCTCGTTTTCGTTAAGCTTTCTCGTCTTCATTAAGTTATTATCATTATCAACATTATTATGATCATAATCATTATGATAATCCTCATCTTCACTATTGTTATCATTATTATTATCATCAGTATTATCATTATCAATATTATGATGATAATAATAAGGATAATCATTATGATTATCGCTTCTATAGCTATTTTCATTATTACCACTGTTATTGTCATTATCATTACTATTGTTATTATCATTATTAATGTTGCTGTTATCATTATAATTATAATTATAATTATAATTATTTTCATAATTATCATTACTATTATTACTATCATCATTATGATTATTCACATTATTATAATTATAATTATAATTATAATTATTTTCATAATTATCATTACTATTATTACTATCATCATTATGATTAT
>BOPN01001761.1:22500-25000 GCA_017312705.2 Penaeus japonicus | reverse complement strand
AGGGAGGGAGGGAGGGAAGGAGGGAGAGAGAGAGGAAAGGAGCTGACGGGGGATAAGGAGAGAGGGAGATAAGAAGGGAGGGAGGGAGGGAATGAGGGAGGGAGAGAGGGAGGGAAGGAGGGAGGAAAGGGGCTAACGGGGGAGAGAGGGTGGGAGGGAAGGAGGAAAGGGGCTGACGGGGGATAGGGAGAGAGGGAGATAGGAAGGGAGGGAGGGAGGGAGGGAAGAAGGGAAGGAGGGAGGGAAAGAGGGAGGGAGGGAGGGAGGGAGGGAAGGAAAGAGGGAAGGGAGGGAGGGAAAGAGGGAGAGAGGGGGAAAGGGAGATAGAGAGGGTGGGAGGGAGGGAAGAGGGAGAGAGAGGGAAAGGAGCTGACGGGGGATAGGGGGAGAGAGGGAGATAGGAAGGGAGGGAGGAAGGAAAGAAGGTGGAGGGAGAGATGAAGGAAAGGGGCTGACGGGGTAGGGAGAGAGGGAGGGATTTGGGAAGAAGGGGGAGAGAGGGAGAGAGGGAGAGGGAGAGAGGGAGGGGAGGGAGGGAGGAAAGGGGCTGACGGGGGGTAGGAGGGAAGGAGGGATGAAGGGAGGGAGGGAAAAGGAGGGAGTGAAAGGGAGGGAGGGAAAGGGAGGGAGGGAAAGGGAGCGAAGGAAAGGGAAGAAATGAAATGGAGGGAGGGAAAGGGAGGGAGGAAAGTGGAAGGGAGGGAGGGTAGGGGTGGGAGGGAAAGTGAGGGAAGGAAAGGAAGGGAGTGAAATGGAGGGAGGGATGAGGAGGGAAGGAAGAGAGAGAGAGAAAGAAAGAGAGAGAGAGAGAGAGAGAGAGAATGAGAGAGAGAGAGAGAGAGAGAGAGAGAGAGAGAGAGAGAGAGAGAGAGAGAGAGAGAGAGAGAGAGAGAGAGAGAGAGAGAGAGAGAGAGAGAGAGAGAGAGGAGGAGAGAAAGGAGGAGGAGAGAGAGAGAGAGAGAGAGAGAGAGAGAGAGAGAGAGAGAGAGAGAGAGAGAGAGAGAGAGTGTAATTGCCTTAATCCTAATATCTATTTGATCATCTTACAGGTCGTGACGTAATTCATCGGAACGGCAACAGGACGCTCGCTTTGGATCTCTAAGCTCTGTCTGTGGCGACTGCGCTTACTGAAGCCTCACTGAAGCCTCGCTGAAGCCTCACTGCAGCCTCGGTGTTTGCTAGTGGATACAGTATAACATGGTATCTAAGGTTATATGTATAGAATAATTGTTATTAAACGCTCAAGCAGAAATATATAAGCATACAAACACACACACATACAATCCCTTTTCATTCACTCACTCACTTACACGCACACACACACACACACACACACACACTCGGATGTTTAGGCAAATATGATTAGTCTACGTATCCTATGAAACGATTCTATCAAACACGCAGTATGGGATATCATCATAAAACTATATTTGATATGACGATTGAATATATAATGCTATCAAATAATGATGATTATAGTACGTGATATATATGTATAGCATACGACCATGAAACGATATAAGGTATATTAATATATGATAATACAATATACAGTATAGTGTAGTGATATGGTATGATATTGTGCGATTAAAAGGATATTATTATTGCATGATGTCATATATGATAGCAATAGCAGAGATCACTCAAGAATGCAACAAATGTACCCAATCGTGATTTTGAATGATGACAATGACGATGATGATAGCAATAATGATGATGGTGATAATAATACTGATAATGATGAAAATGATCCAAGTACTGCGAATAAAAGTTAAAGAAATTAAACCGAAATAACGTCGACAGCCAATCACAACACGAGAACCACAGCCAAATCACAACACGAGAAATCCCAGCCAATCACAGCACGAGAACCCCAGCCAGTCACAAGAGTCGGAATTTGCAACAGCCATGCACGAGGCACGTCCAGCACTCAAAGGGTAACAGGTGGAGGAGAGAAGAGCCAGAGCATAACAAGACGCAGAAGACACTTGTGAAGTAAATGAAAGACTAAATACACTGGATATTCTGGAGCTGAATTGAGCGGAAGTAAATGTTGTTACGTCAAATCTTATATATTGTGCATCCTTGCCACCCCCACCAAACCCTAACCCAGACGAAAACGCTACTGCGACATATATATATATATATATATATATATATATATATATATATATATATATATATATATATATATATATATATATATATATATATATATATATATATATATACCTGTATAAAGCAATAACGCGTCTCACATAGAAATGCATGTAGACTACCTCCCTAACCAGAACTCAAATTCACTATTTCCATGTAACTGATAGAGAGAGAACAGAAAAGAACAAAACAATAGCCCACAAGAACCGTCTAAAATAAGTGTCTCACCAGAATCTACATGGAAATGACCTACATACCCTCACTAGAGTAAGATAACGCACGGGGATTGCTTGCAAAAGCTCTCTGTCATACTCTGGTGAGGGTATAGAGGGAATTTCCACGA
>BOPN01001761.1:15000-20000 GCA_017312705.2 Penaeus japonicus | reverse complement strand
TCTCCATTTCCCTCATTGCGCGCGTCTGTGTCTCCCTCTCCCTCTCCATTTCCATCACTGCGCGTCTGTGTCTCTCTCTCTCCCTCTCCCTCTCCATTTCCCTCATTGCTCGCGTCTGTGTATCCCTCTCCCTCTCCCTCTCCCTCTCCCTCTCCCTCTCCCTCTCTCCCTCTCCCTCTCCCTCTCCCTCTCCCTCTCCATTTCCCCATTGCGCGTCTGTGTCTCCCTCTCCCTCTCCCTCTCCATTTCCCTCATTGCGTGCGTCTGTGTCTCCCTCTCCCTCTCCCTCTCCATTTCCCTCATTGCATGCGTCTGTGAAAGCCCTCTCCCTCTCCATTTCCCTCATTGCTCGCGTCTGTGTATCCCTCTCCCTCTCCCTCTCCCTCTCCCTCTCCCTCTCCCTCTCCATTTCCCTCATTGCGTGCGTCTGTGTCTCCCTCTCCCTCTCCATTTCCCTCATTGCGTGCGTCTGTGTCTCCCTCTCCCTCTCCCTCTCCATTTCCCTCATTGCGTGCGTCTGTGTCTCCCTCTCCCTCTCCCTCTCCCTCTCCCTCTCCATTTCCCTCATTGCTCGCGTCTGTGTCTCCCTCTCCCTCTCCATTTCCCTCATTGCGTGCGTCTGTGTCTCCCTCTCCCTCTCCATTTCCCTCATTGCGTGCGTCTGTGTCTCCCTCTCCCTCTCCATTTCCCTCATTGCGCGCGTCTGTGTCTCCCTCTCCCTCTCCCTCTCCATTTCCCTCATTGCGTGCGTCTGTGTCTCCCCTCTCTCCTCTCCCTCTCCATTTCCTCATTGGGTGCGTCTGTGTCTCCCTCTCCCTCTCCATTTCCCTCATTGCGCACATCTGTGTCTCCCTCTCCCTCTCCCTCTCCATTTCCCTCATTGCGTGCGTCTGTGTCTCCCTCTCCCTCTCCCTCTCCATTTCCCTCATTGCGTGCGTCTGTGTTTCTTTCTCCCTCTCCATTTCCCTCATTGCTCGCGTCTGTGTCTCCCTCTCCCTCTCCATTTCCCTCATTGCGTGCGTCTGTGTCTCCCTCTCCCTCTCCATTTCCCTCATTGCGCACATCTGTGTCTCCCTCTCCCTCTCCCTCTCCATTTCCCTCATTGCGTGCGTCTGTGTCTCCTCTTCCCTCTCCCTCTCCATTTCCTCATTGCGTGCGTCTGTTTCTTCTCCCTCTCCATTTCCCTCATTGCGCGTGTTTGTGTCTCCCTCTCTCCCTCTCCATTTCATTAAGTGTCATGTCTGTGTCTCCCTCTCCCTCTCCCTCTCCATTTCCCTCATTGCTCGCGTCTGTGTCTCCCTCTCCCTCTCCCTCTCCCTCTCCCTCTCCCTCTCCCCTCTCCCTCTCCATTTCCCTCATTGCGCGTCTGTGTTCCCTCTCCCTCTCCATTCCCCTCATTGCGTGCGTCTGTGTCTCCCTCTCCCTCTCCCTCTCCATTTCCCTCATTGCGTGCGTCTGTGTCTCCCTCTCCCTCTCCATTTCCCTCATTGCGTGCGTCTGTGTCTCCCTCTCCCTCTCCATTTCCCTCATTGCGTGCCTGCTCCCCCTCTCCCTCTCCCTCCCTCTCCCTCTCCCTCATTGCGTGCGTCTGTGTCTCCCTCTCCCTCTCCCTCTCCATTTCCCTCATTGCGCGCGTCTGTGTCTCCCTCTCACTCTCTCTCTCCCTCTCCCTCTCCCTCTCCATTTCCTTCATTGCGTGCGTCTGTGTCTCCCTCTCCCTCTCTCTCTCTCCCTCTCCCTCTCCCTCTCCATTTCCTTCATTGCGTGCGTCTGTGTCTCCCTCTCCCTCTCCCATTTCCTCATTGCGTGCGTCTGTGTCTCCTCTCCATTTCCCTCATTGCGTGCGTCTGTGTCTCCCTCTCCCTCTCCCTCTCCCTCTCCATTTCCATCACAGTGTCTGTGTCTCTCTCCCTCTCCCTCTCCCTCTCCATTTCCCTCATTGCGTGCGTCTGTGTCTCCCTCTCCCTCTCCCTCTCCATTTCCCTCATTACGTGCGTCTGTACCTCCCTCTCCCTCTCCCTCTCCATTTCCTTCATTGCGTGCGTCTGTGTCTCCCTCTCCCTCTCCCTCTCCCTCTCCATTTCCCTCATTGCGTGCGTCTGTGTCTCCCTCTCCCTCTCCATTTCCCTCATTGCGTGCGTCTGTGTCTCCCTCTCCCTCTCCGTTTCCCTCTTTGCGCACGTCTGTGTCTCCCTCTCCCTCTCCCTCTCCCTCTCCATTTCCCTCATTGCGCGCGTCTGTGTCTCCCTCTCCCTCTCCCTCTCCCTCTCCCTCTCCATTTCCCTCATTGCGTGCGTCTGTGTCTCCCTCTCCCTCTCCCTCTCCATTTCCCTCATTGCGTGCGTCTGTGTCTCCCTCTCCCTCTCCCTCTCCATTTCCCTCATTGCGTGCGTCTGTGTCTCCCTCTCCCTCTCCCTCTCCCTCTCCCTCTCCCTCTCCCTCTCCATTTCCTTCATTGCGTGCGTCTGTGTCTCCCTCTCCCTCTCCCTCTCCCTCTCCCTCATTCCGCGCGTCTGTGTCTCCCTCTCCCTCTCCCTCTCCATTTCCCCACAGCGCGTCTGTGTCTCCCTCTCTCTCTCTCTCTCCCTCTCCCTCTCCATTTCCCTCATTGCATGCGTCTGTGTCTCCCTCTCCCTCTCCCTCTCCCTCTCCATTTCCCTCATTGCGCGCGTCTGTGTCTCCCTCTCCCTCTCCCTCTCCCTCTCCATTTCCCTCATTGCGCGCGTCTGTGTCTCCCTCTCCCTCTCCCTCTCCATTTCCCTCATTGCGCGCGTCTGTGTCTCCCTCTCCCTCTCCCTCTCCCTCTCCATTTCCCTCATTGCGTGCGTCTGTGTTCCCCCTCTCCTCTCCCTCTCCATTTCCCTCATTGCGCGCGTCTGTGTCTCCCTCTCCCTCTCCATTTCCCTCATTGCGCGCGCCCTTTGTGTCTCCCTCTCCCTCTCCCTCTCCCTCTCCATTTCCCTCATTGCGTGCGTCTGTGTCTCCCTCTCCCTCTCCCTCTCCATTTCCCTCATTGCGTGCGTCTGTGTCTCCCTCTCCCTCTCCATTTCCCTCATTGCGTGCGTCTGTGTCTCCCTCTCCCTCTCCCTCTCCATTTCCCTCATTGCGCGCGTCTGTGTCTCCCTCTCCCTCTCCCTCTCCCTCTCCCCTCTCCATTTCCCCACAGTCTGTGTCTCCCCTCTCCCTCTCCCTCTCCCTCTCCCTCTCCATTTCCCTCATTGCGTGCGTCTGTGTCTCCCTCTCCCTCTCCATTTCCCTCATTGCGTGCGTCTGTGTTTCCCTCTCCCTCTCCATTCCCCTCATTGCGTGCGTCTGTGTCTCCCTCTCCCTCTCCATTTCCCTCATTGCGCGCGTCTGTGTCTCCCTCTCCCTCTCCCTCTCCATTTCCCTCATTGCGCACATCTGTGTCTCCCTCTCCCTCTCCCTCTCCATTTCCCTCATTGCGCGCGTCTGTGTCTCCCTCTCCCTCTCCCTCTCCATTTCCCTCATTGCGCGCGTCTGTGTCTCCCTCTCCCTCTCCCTCTCCCTCTCCATTTCCCTCATTGCGTGCGTCTGTGTCTCCCTCTCCCTCTCCCTCTCCATTTCCCTCACTGTGCGCGTCTGTGTCTCCCTCTCCCTCTCCCTCTCCCTCTCCCATTTCCTCATTGGCATGCGTCTGTGTCTCCCTCTCCCTCTCCCTCTCCATTTCCCTCATTGCGCGTGTCTGTGTCTCCCTCTCCCTCTCCATTTCCCTCTTCATTGCGTGCGTCTGTGTCTCCCTCCCTTCCTCTCCATTTCATTGCGTGCGTTTGTGTCTCCTCTCCCTCTCCATTTCCTCATTGCGTCTGTGTCTCCCTCTCCCTTCTCCCTCTCCTCTCCATTTCCCTCATTGCGTGCGTCTGCCCCCTCTCCCTCTCCATTTCCTCATTGCGTGCGTCTGTGCTTCCTCTCCCTCTCCATTCCCCCACAGTGCGTCTGTGTCTCCCTCTCCCTCTCCATTTCCCTCATTGCTCGCGTCTGTGTCTCCCTCTCCCTCTCCATTTCCCTCATTGCGTGCGTCTGTGTCTCCCTCTCCCTCTCCATTTCCCTCATTGCACATGTCTGTGCTCCCCCCTCTCCCTTCTCTCCCTCTCCCTCTCCATTTCCCTCATTGCGTGCGTCTGTGTTTCCCTCTCCCTCTCCATTCCCCTCATTGCGTGCGTCTGTGTCTCCCTCTCCCTCTCCCTCTCCATTTCCCTCATTGCTCGCGTCTGTGTCTCCCTCCCTCCATTTCCCTCATTGCGCGTCTGTGTCTCCTCCCTCTCCTCTCCATTTCCCTCATTGCATGCGTCTGTGTCTCCCTCTCCCTCTCCCTCTCCCTCTCCATTTCCTTCATTGCGTGCGCGTCTGTGCTCTCTCCCTCTTCCATTCCCCTCATTGCGTGCGTCTGTGTCTCCCTCTCCCTCTCCCTCTCCATTTCCCTCATTGCTCGCGTCTGTGTCTCCCTCTCCCTCTCCATTTCCCTCATTGCGTGCGTCTGTGTCTCCCTCTCTCTTCTTCCCCGGCCTTCCCCCACTCGGCGTAATCCCCGTGAGCCTGCACGGGCCGTGGCTTCTCAATTGGGAATTACGCCGAGATCCCCCTGCAATTTGGCCGGCGTGCACAGAGGCGCGGCCATGACGTAATCTCTCTCTCTCACTCTCTCTTTTACTCTTTCGGATGGAGTGCTTGAACTCCTCTCACTCGCTCCTTATCCTCTTTCTGCTCTTCCTTCTTCTCTTTCTTTTTTTTATATATATTTTTAATCTATGTACTTTTTTTTTCTTCTTCGTCTTCTCTTTCTTTTCTTCTTCCTCCTCCTCTTCTTCTTCTTCCCCCTCCTCCTTCTCTTCTTCCTCTCTCTCCTTCTCTTCCACCTCCTCCTTCTTCTCCTTCTCTTCCACCTCCTCATTCTTCTCCTCGTCCACCTCCTCCTTCTTCTCCTTCTCTTCCACCTCCTCATTCTTCTCCTTCTCTTCCACCTCTTCCTTCTTCTCCTTCTC
>BOPN01001761.1:0-2500 GCA_017312705.2 Penaeus japonicus | reverse complement strand
TGCCCTTCAACACGCCCGGGAAAGATGCTTAGGCAGCACCTCATACCAACTGAACTGCTCTTCATTCTTGAGATGCAAAACGCCATTCCTGACGCGTTGCGCTTCAGTATTATCTTTACCATATACCAGTATCTTACCCTGTCACTGAGAGAAAAAAAAAAAAAAAAAAAAATCCAAATATCACATGAAAGAAAATCATATAAAAACAAGGTCAGTGTTTTGTTTTTTTCATGTTAGTACTGTTCCAGATGAGACACTTCAACTCATGTTAGGTTACCGGTTGTCAACTTGTTATTTATTCCCAAGGGGAAGAGGTGAAATATGTACAGAGGTCGAATTCGTAAGAGGATCATGGCTAAGAAAAAATGTATGAAGATAAGTTGGATGTTATTTTACTTTCCTTTTGAGATCGACCCCCCTATTTGCATGAATCATTTATTTTTTATTTTTTTTTCAGGTAATGCTGATGAAGTCAAACGAAGTCCAGCATATGCATCTTAATCCCCCCCCCCAAAAAAAAAAAAAAAAAAAAATCATAAACCTCCCGTTCATTTTTCAAATCTATATCTACTTTTCACCATGAATTATCATTTCGATATTTCTGACTGTTCCATGAGCTTTACGCAACTCCCGAGAGTTACGTATTAAGTTCGTAGATATTCTGTGTTCATATTCATTCCCAAACTCTTGATTCACTGCTAAGGTTAAGGGGTTAAAGTAAATGAATGATGAATAATGAATAAGTAACGTAATGGAATTAGATTGACAGATTACATAACGGAGACGCATGAGAAAGAGTGAATGAATAGGCTATACTTTATGCAAAGTCTCCTCACTTTCCCTCGTTAAAAGAGTCCTAGAAAGTACGACCAGAAGAGGAAAAAAAAAAAAACGAAGGTACGTGAACATGAGTCATGTTCCTACAGTACATTTCTAGTAACAAAAAGTTCACCTAACGTGTACCCAAAGAGCCGAAGGATAAATGTGCGCTATGTATACATTTATGAAAAAAAAAAAAAAAAAAAAAAAAAAAAAAAAAAAAAAAAAAAAAAAATCGAAAAGAAGCTTATTTAGTCAGTTGGTGGTAAAAAAAAAACATCAGTTTGCAAGTGCCACACTAGGAACAACATAAAAGCCATGACGTTTCGGTGGAGAAAATCACCCATTTTGATTTTCATCTTTGAACAAGATCCAATCATCACGATAATGATAATAACAATAATTTTAATAATAGTAATGATAATAGTAATAGTACTATTAATGGATAACGGACATAATGATGATGACGTGTAGTAGTGATGGCAATTAAAGCAATGATAAGAAAAGTAATAATAGTTGTAGTTGCACTAGTAATGATAATGATAATGATGATGATTATGATAACAATAATAATGATAATGATAATACTGATGTTGATGGTACTGATGACGGTAATCATCGTAAGAATGACGATGGTAATGATGGCACTAATGATTATGATTATGATAATGATAATGATAACATCAATAATAATGATAATGATAATAATACTCAAAACATGACTGTTTTACCAGGAATTCCCGTTTTGTACCAACATAATGCCTGAGGATACTTGTGTCTGCTTTATCTTATCAACATATCAACATATCCATCATTTTAGCGACCAGGGATGAAGATTCCGTCGCCAGACTGCCTAAGTTCTCGCCCGCATGTTATCAGTCACAGATATTAATTATCAGCAATTGTCCACTCTTGTGTTACCGGGATGTATGTCATGCAGATTACGATAAAGCAGGTAAATGGACAGGTGATGTAAACATTCCATTGTTTTGGGGACTCGGTGGTTAAAAAAAAGTATGACCACTTAAATACGGGGAAGGGGTGGAGACTGACGCAATATAAAACATGGTTATTAAAAAAAAAAAAAAAAAAAAAAAAAAAAAAAAAAAAAAAAAAAAAAAAAAAAAAAAAAAAAAATACAGGAAATATGATAGACCACACAATTCATACGTATTTATTTAAGGACCCGGGTCGTTGTGGAAATCACTCGACGTTTTACATGATATCAAAAATTTATGTAATACCCTTACATACATTTTCAAAATACTTTTCGGGATTGGCTCTTCATATAAACAAGCTGTCGAAACAAAAGAGCAAACTATGTGGATGGAAAAGTACATTTCCATTAAACATTATGGTGATATTTGATTGCAATACAAAGGAGAAAAATGTAATGCACATTCAACCAATGAGCATTGCGGAAATCTTGCAAAAAGTGTAATGGAATGAGACAATGAGAGTCATTACGTCTTAAATATATAGTGCATGCAAAGGAAATTATTGACCTAGAATTCTTTCAGAAGAAAACTGCATATGATTAAATATAACACACACATACACACGTGTATACATTTATACACACACACACACACACATACACACTCACACACACACACACACACACACACACACACACACACACACACACACACACACACACACACACATAAAAAAAAAGATA
>BOPN01001760.1:252932-257932 GCA_017312705.2 Penaeus japonicus | reverse complement strand
ATATATATATATATATATATATATATATATATATATATATATATATATATATATATATAACAACTATAATGACATGAAATATACAAATTACATTGACTATTGCATTATATAAAACACGATAGCAAAAGCATACATGTACAAATAATATTCGATGGACATAACAATTACAGCAGACATAATGTATGTAAATGGTTATTTTAAGGTTACACTCACTCTCTCTCTCTCTCTCTCTCTCTCTCTCTCTCTCTCTCTCTCTCTCTCTCTCTCTCTCTCTCTCTCTCTTTCTTTCTCTCCTCTCTCTCTCTCTCTAACCTTGTCTTTCTATTTCTCTCTCTCTCTCTCTCTCTCTCGCATGGCTTCTTTCTCTTTCTCGTCCTCTTTTCCCTCCCAACTCACTAGTCCTGCCCATCCAACCTTTCTCTCCACTCCCTTTCTTTACCCATTCCCCCTCTTCCCCTCCCCGCTTTCTCTCCATTCCCCTCCTCCGCCCGCCGCCCCTCTCCCAGTCTAACCCTTCTTTCTCTGCCTCCACTTTCCCTTCCCCTGTTCCCTCATCCCCTCTCCCTTTCTCCAATCTCTCCATCCTCCACCCCCTTCCCCCACTCCCTCTCTTTTCCTCCTCTCCCTTCCCCCCCTCTTTATCCCCTTTCTCTCACTCCCTCTCTTTTCCTTCTCTCCCTCCCCCCCTCTCTATCCCCTTTCTCACTCTCCCCTTCCCCCCTGTCTCACCTTCACCCCTATCCCCCTATCTCCCTCTCCCTCCCCTTCCCCCTCTCTCACCTCCACCTCTTCCCCCTCTCCGCCTCCCCCCTCTCTCACCTCCACCCCTCTCCCCCTACCCCTCTCTCACCTCCACCCCTCTCCCTCTCCCCCCTCCCCCTCCCCCCACCTCTAATCCCTTCCCCCCCTCCCACCTCTAACCCCTTCCCCCTCTCTCACCTCCACCCCTCTTCCCCTACCCCTCTCCCTCCCCTTCTCCCCACTCCCACCTCCAACCCCTTCCCCCTCTCTCACCTCCACCTCCACCTCTCTCCCTCTCCCACCTCCAACCCCTTCCCCCTCTCCCCTCTCTCCCCCTATCCCTCCCACCTCCTCCTCTCTCACCTCCACCGCTCTCCCCCCTATCCCCCTATCTCCTCTCTCACCTCCAGCCCCTTCCCCCTCTCCACCTTCTCCCTCCACCCCCTCCCCCGCTCCCCCCTCTCTCACCTCCACCCTCTCCCCCTCTCTCCCTCTCCACCCCCCCCCCCTCCCTCCTCGCAAGCAGGCGATCGGTTCCTTTCCATTAGGTAAATTGGTCCCCCCCCCCTCGCCCTCCCCCCTCGCCCTCGCCTTCCCTTTTGTGAAGCGTGGCGGGCGCGAGCTTCAGGGCGTCACCTTGAAGAAGCGTGAAGCACCCCAATGAATCACGGTCCATTTTAGCGATGCACACTCTCTGCCGTTATCTATGCCGCACTCTGCCTTGTAATCTGGGATCCACGGGTCGACGGACTAATAGAAGATTCTTCCGTAATGATCGCGGGAGGCCAGTTATTGGGAGCTGTTTTCAGCCGGCGGGAGCGCTGGCTTGGGAATGGCTTTTGGGGATGGGATCGGGAAGGGTGGTTTTAGTGGCCGTGGGGGGGTACGGGGGTGAAGGAAGGTGGGTGGGCGTGTGTGTGTGGGTGTGTGTATGTGTGTGTGGGTGTGGGTGGGTGTGGGTGGGTGTCTGCGTGTGTGTGTGTGTGTTTGAATGTCTATTTCTTCTATTATTTTTTTTCTCCATCTCCTTCTTTCTCTCTCTGTCTCTTTCTCTCTATCTCTCTTGCGCTTTCTCTCTCTCTTTCTCTCTCTCTCTCTAACTCTTTCCCAACACAATTAGCAATCATTCCACTAACCTCATTTTTTTTTCTTCATTTCAATTCATTCCACTCCTTCTCTCTCTTTTCTCTCTCTCTTTCTCTCTCTTTTACTCTCTGTAAAATTCACTCCCACTTTGTCTCTCCCCCTCCGGCACTCCGACCTCGGAAGGTCATTCACACCTTCCCCTTTCCCCTCGCTCCCTTCCCCTCTTCTCCACTTCTTGCTAATTCTCTCTCCTCTAATTCTCTCGGCCATTTTCTTGTACGTCTTTTTGGTATCTTTTGCTTCTTTTTTTTTTTTTTTTTTTTTTTTTGTCTTGCACTCTTGTTTTTTTGTTTTTGTTTTTTTCTTCTTCTTCCACTTCTTCTTATTTTCAGTTCCTTTGTATCGGTGTTTTGCTTTTTGTTTGTTTGATTTTGGTAGGGGAAAGGGTAACGGGGGGAGGGGGGTCCCTAAAGACATACAAATACGTATATATTCGCACGCATTGAGACACAGTAACACATGGATATGCTTGCAGTACGCGAAGGCACAGACTTGAACAGACACACAAGCACACACACACACTTACACTCGCACACACACACACATACACACACACACACACACACATACACACATACATACACACACAAACAAACAAACGAATAAACATGCTTAGATATAGACCCATTATCAAGATTACAAAGTCAAAACCAAAACCAATCAAGCTAAACAAACAATGAATAAAACAAGGAATTGAAAAAAAGATAGTTATAAAAAAATGAAGACATAATCAACACTAAAAGAACAACAAAGATTCTCAGTCAGCCATTTTGTGATACTAAAAAAAAAAAAAAAAAAAAAAAAAAAAAAAACTTTCTTAAAGAGCCATGGATCCCTCTTTCCCTCGTTGGCCTTGGGAATCTTAGGTTCTTTAAGGGAATAAGTGAGAGAGGGGGTGGGGGAGAGGGAAAGAGGGAGATGGGGGAATGGGGGAGAGTGAGAGGGAGATGGGGGAGAGGGAGAGGGGGGGAATGGGGGAGAGGGAAAGAGGGAAAATGAGGGAGAGGGGGAGAGGGAGAGATGGGGAGAGGGGGGATGAGGGAGATGGGGAAAAGGGGAGAGGGAGAGAGGGGGAATGGGGGAGAGGGAGAGAGGGGGAATAGGGGGAGGAGAGAGGGGAAGAGGGGGAAAGGGATGTGGCGAGATGGGGGAGAGAAGGAATAAGGGGGAAGGGAAGAAGGGAAAATGAAAATGAGAGAGACTGGAAAAGGAGAGAATAAACGGGTAAATAAGCGTGTAAAGGAAATAATGTGAGAGAAAGAGCGCAGCAGAGAGAAAGAAACGAAAAAGAGTGAGAAGGAGGAAGAGGGGAAAAGAACGGATAAATGGAAATTGCGTGAGCATGTAAGATAGCGAATAGGAAAAGCAAAAGAGCGAGGGAGAGGGGAAGCAAAAGAGAGGAGAAGAAGAAAAAAAGAAGATAATGATAATAATAACGACCTGAGCAAAAAAAAAAAAAAAAAACGATAAACGCCCCCCCCCCCCCCCTCCGTCCGGCATTACTCCTCCGCGCGGGAAATGGCGTCGACCAAATAGGCTCGAGTCAGTACGTAATTACGCCCCGCCCTTTGTTCGCACATTACGATCTCCCTTTTTATCGTCGCTTCCTCTCGATTCCCCTTTCTTTGGTTTTCTTCCCCTCTCGCTTCTTCTCCTCTTCGTGTTTGCATGATTGCCGAGGGGAAAGAATGGAGGAAGAGGGAGAGGGAGGAGGAGGAGGGAGAGGGAGAGGAGGGCGAGGGAGAGATAGGAGGGAGAGGGAGAAGAGGACGAGGGAGAGGGAGAGTTGGGGGAGGAAGGATAACGAGGGGAGAGAAGTGAGGGGAATGGATAAGGAGAGACTAGGGAAGAAGGAGAAGGAGTGATGGTGAGGGGATACACGTAGAGGAAGGAGGGTGAAGGAAGAGGAGCGAAAGGGAGGGTGATAGAGGGAATGGAAGAAGGTATAGAAAGAGGGTAAGAGGGGAAAGGGAGCAGATAAAAAAGTGAAAAAAAGAAAAAGAAATAATGATTAATAATCCGACAACATAAGGGCAACCCACAGGGATTTTGACTGTGAACTTTCAAGACATACATCTCAGCCCCCCCCATTACCCCCTTACCCCCCAAAAAAAATGTATGATTAGAACGTGTTACCTCTCCCTTTGAAACTTTTTTTCCTTTATTAGAAATAAAAAATAATAATAATAAAAATATATATAAAAAATAAAAAATACATATTCTCTTTGATCACGAAAATATCAATGCCTAAATGAAACTTTTTTCTCTTTTCTAATCAATGTTTAATATGAAACTTTTCCCTTTTATCCTCTATATGTCTAATATATATATATATATATATATATATATATATATATATATATATATATATATATATATATAAATATATATATATATATATATATATATATATATTTATGTATATATATATATATATATATATATATATATATATATACATATATATACATATATTTTTTCTTTCTTTCTTTCTTTTTTCTTTTTTTTCTTTCTTTCTTTCTTCTTCTTCTTCTTCTTCTTCTTCTTCTTCTTCTTCTCCTTCTTCTTCTTCTTCTTCTTCCTCTTCTTCTTCTATCCATGACATACGTTCGGATCATCTATGTCAAGCAAGTGTGACAAGTCTTCGAAAGCGACATGAGGGGCTGGTCCTTTACCAATGATCTCGTCTTCTTTCAGCTCCCTCTCCTCTTCTTTCTCTATTATTTCTCGATGCTCATTCGTTTATCCATCTGTATGTTTATCATTCTGTCACTCTCTCTCATAATTTATCTATCTGTTCCTTTTTTTGGTTCTTCAAAAGGAACACTTTGGGAAAAGCAATAAAGGAATGTGTTAATTATGATGATGATAAGGATAATATCATTAATAGTATGACAGTAATTATGATACTGAAAATGATAAGAAGGATAAGTATAGATTGTTATCATAGTTTTCATAAATGTTATCATTGTTGCTATTGTTTTTTATTATTATCATTATTGTTATTATCATTATGATTATGATTATTGTTGATATATTATCATCATTATCATTGTTATTTTTTTATATTATCAGTATCATTATCATTATCACTATTACCATTATTATGATTA
>BOPN01001760.1:240432-242932 GCA_017312705.2 Penaeus japonicus | reverse complement strand
CTGCCACCAGCTGTGTCCCCGAGGTAATTTGGCTCGGTAATTTCCTCTAATATTCCAAAATCTTCGGTGTTAAAAGGGGAATCATCCCTGTATAAAAACAAGAAATCGTCATCGCTCATACAGAGAGCAGATTGCATGCATATTGAGCAAAAAAAAAAAAAAAAAAAAAAAAAAAAAAAAAAAAAAAAAAAAAAACGATAAAGAGAAAAATAAAATGTTCAAAAAATAAGGTGGACGTTTGTGGATTTATATATGTGTGTACGTGGACGTGTATGTAAACTTGTGCGAATTGTGTAATACACATGCAGTAAACACACTATTGTGCATATTTACTTGTGTATTATGTGTCCTTTTATGAGGGTGTGTGTCTGTGTGTGTGTTTGTGTTTGTGTGTGTGTGTGTGTGTGTGTTTGTGTGTGTGTGTGTGTGTGTGTGTGTTTGTTTGTGAGTGTGTGTTTTTTATATACATATATACGAATTTAGGCATTTTTACATGTATACTTATATGATTTGTGTATGTGTGTGAGTGTGAAAGTACTTGTGCTCGTGTATGTGCGTGTGCATACACTTATCAATCAACTAAGCTTTTTCTAAACGTCTTGTGACCTGAATATTTTTTGTGAGCTTCAGATGAATATGAATTCTAATTATCCTAATGTTAATGCTATTAATAATCATGATAAAAACATGGTAAAATCATATAACCATCAAAACAATGATAACAAAAAGTATAATTACTTCTAATGATAAAAATGATATGAATGCAAAAATGCTGAAATCGTAGTGTATAATTATGTTTAATCTTATGATTCAAGATTAAGACTAAAATATCTAGAATCTGATATTCAAAAGCATAAAAGGGTAGAAAACATCACACACTCACATGCTTACATACAGACACACATGGGGATATGTGTATATATGCATATGTATGTATATACATGTATATGTATGTGTATTTGTATATATATATACATATTTATATATATAATATATATGTATATGTGTATATATATATATATATATATATATATATATATATATATATATATATATATATATATATATATATACACACACACACACATAATATATATATATATATATATATATATATATATATATATATATATATATATATATATATATATATATACATGTATATATATATATATGTGTGTGTGTGTGTGTGTGTGTGTGTGTGTGTATATATATATATATATATATATATATATATATATATATATATATATATATATATATATATGTGTGTGTGTGTGTGTGTGTGTGTGTGTGTGTGTGTGTGTGTATGTGTGTGTGTGTGTATGTGTGTGTGTGTGTGTGTGTGTGTGTGTGTGTGTATATATATATATATATATATATATATATATATATATATATATATATATATATATATATATATATATATATATATATATATACATATACATATATATATATATATATATATATTGTTTTTTTATTATGATCATCATTAACATCATTATCACTTTTTATCATGATCTTTATCATTCTAGATGTTATCATTATCGTTATTATCATAATTATCATCGTTTTTGTTATAATAATTAGTGTTACTCTTATTATTGATATTATCATTTTCATTATTGTTATCATCCTCATTACGATTATCTTATTACACAATTATTATTATCATTTTCTTGTGATTACTATCATCATATATCCTATCATCATTGTTATCATCATACCATTCGCATTATCTTTATTATCACTATTACTATTATGCGTAATATCATTATCATCATTTATATTAGTATCAGTATCATAATTATAATCATTATCATTATCATCATTCATATTATTATAATCATCATTATCATCATCATCGATAATATAGTTAATGATCATAAAAGCAATTATGATGAAAATGATTACAATGAAATCAAAACGATAAAACCGAAATAAAATATAAGTAATAATTTCACAGGTAACACATAGCAACATTTTCTACATTATCACATTATCAGTAAGACTATAATGATTATCATCTTCATCTTCATTATTGACATCATCATTGCTCATGAACGCATACATAGGAAAGGCACATATAAACACATACATAGACATGCAAACACACATGCAAACACACAAACACAAAAATATAGACACATATAGTGAAAAGAAAATAAGGGGAAGAGGGAATAGAGGGGAGTAGGGGGAGGGGGGGGGAAGGGAAAGGGGAATAGAGGGGGTAGGGGGAGGGAGGGGAAGGGGGGGAGGGGATAAGGGACCGGGGGAATAGAGGAGGGGAAGGAGGAGGGACTGGGAATGGGGAGGGGAGGGGGAAAGGGGAAGGGGATAAGGGGACCGGGAATAGAGGGGGTAAGGGGGAGGGGGGGAAGGGGAAAGGATACCGGGAATAGAGGAGAGGAGGAAGAGGAGAAGGGGATATGGGAACGGGAATAAAGGGGAGGGGAGGGGAAAGGGGGAAGGGAAGAGGGGATCAGGGAATAGAGGG